>SJYC01115449.1:0-80049 GCA_006408675.1 Madoqua kirkii | reverse complement strand
TAGAGTTTTCACTGAGAGAATAAAAGGAAATGTGATAGGGAATCAGGTCTTAGTGATAATCTGAAGTGGTTGGCAAGATTAAATGGTTAATATGATACCAAATTTTGAGTCTTAATGCCTTGAAATTGATGGTTCAATCAATAAAAGTGGGATTATTTGAAGGAAGCACAGATTTGTGAGAAAAAAAATGACTAATTTAGTTTTGGAGTTATTCAACTAAGAATCTGATAGACAGGATGTTGGAAGTTAAGGACCAGAGTTCCAAACTGATGCTGACCTGGGGGGTCAGTTGCTTAGTGATGATGGTTGTAACTATGGGAAGAGCTGAGGGCTCTGAGGGGGTGTATGTAGAAAGAAAATAGCAGATGATTGAAGAAGAGAGAACCTTGATGGGAGCCCTCTATTTATGGTGTGGAAGGAAGAACAAGAGGCAGCAATAGCGACAGAGGAACAATGATCCATCAGGTAAAGGAAGAATCAATGTAGTGTGTTTCTGTGCTCATTAAGGAAGTATAGCATCTAAAGATGGAGTTGCAGCTAAAAACGCTAGTTTTTGAGCATCTGAGGATGTTCTGAATGCTTTTGAACAAATTGGACATGAGGAAGGGAAAGAAAGTGATCTTGCCAGAATGCCAAGACTTGATCAAACACAGAATCTAGAAGAGTTGGAAGTGGGCGGTTGATGATAAGGATATCTGAGAGCATGTAGCCTGATAAAGGAACTATAGTTCAAACAGAGAATAATGAAGAGTATGACAGGGAAGAGCTTGACTTCAGTCAGGGAGGACACAGGATATTGGAACTGTAATCAAGGTCAGATACAGTCATGAGACAGTAGGATAGAGATACAGTAACCAATATTAGTACAAGATTGAGGCTTGGTCAAAGGAACACAGCTAAGTTCAGTTCAGTTCCATAGCTCAGCCATGTCCAACTCTTTGTCAGCCCATGGACTGCAACATGGAAGGCTTCCCTGTACATCACCAACTCCCAGAACTTGTTTAAACGCATGTCCATTGAGTTGCTGATACTATCCAACCATCTCATCCTCTGTCATTCCCTTCTCCTCCTGTCTTCAATCTTTCCCAGCATCAAGGTCTTTTCCAATGAGTCAGTTCTTCACACTGGGTGGCCAAAGTGTTGGAGTTTCAGCTTCAGCATCAGTCCTTCCAATGAATATTCAGGATTGATTTCCTTTATTGACTGGTTTGATCTCATTGCAGTCCAAAGAGCTCTCAAGAGTCTTCTCTAATGCCGTAGTTCAAAAGCATCAATTCTTCAGACCTCAGCTTTCTTTATAGTCCAAATCTCACATCCACACAAGACTACTAGAAAAACCATAACTTTGACTAGATGGACATTTGTTGGCAAAGTAATATCTTTGCTTTTTAATACACGGTCTGGGTTGGTCATAGCTTTTCTTCCAAGGAGCAAGCATCTTTTAATATCATGGCTGCAGTCATGATCTGCAGTGACTTTGCTGCTGCTGCTGCTGCTGCTAAGTCACTTCAGTTGTGTCCGACTCTGTGCGACCCCATAGACAGCAGCCCACCCGGCCCTCCCATCCCTGAGATTCTCCAGGCAAGAATACTGGAGTGGGTTGCCATTTCCTTCTCCTATGCATGAAAATGAAAACTGAAAGTGAAGTCATGTCCAACTCCTAGCGATCCTATGGACTGCAGCCTACCAGGCTCCTCCATCCATGAGACCTACTGGCAAGAGTACTGGAGTGGGTTGCCATTGCCTTCTCTGACAGTGACTTTGGAGCCCCCCAGATAAAAAGCCTTTTACTGGTTCCATTGTCTCCCCATCTATTTGCCATGAAATGATGGGACTGGATGCCTTGATCTTAGTTTTTTGAATATTGAGTTCTAAGCCAACATTTTCACTCTCCTCTTTCACTTTCATCAAGAGGTGCTTTAGTTCTTCTCTTTCTCCCATAAAGGTGGTGTCATCTGTGTATCTGAGGTTATTGATATTTCTCCTGGCAATCTTGATTTCATTGTGCTTCTTCCAGCCTGGCATTTTGTATACTGTATTCTGCATATAAGTTAAATAAGCTGGGTGACAATACTCTGACATACTCCTTTCCCAATTTGGAACCAGTCTGTTGTTCCATGTCCAGTTCTAACTGTTGCTTCTTGATGTACATACAGGTTTCCCAGGAAGCAGGTAAGGTGGTCTGGTATTCCCATCTATTGGAGAATTTTCCACAGTTTGTTGTGATCCATACAGTCAAAGGCTTTGGCATAGTCAATAAAGCAGAAATAGATGTTTTTCTGGTATTTTCTTTCTTTTTCAATGATCCAGCAGATATAGGCAATTTGATCTCTGGTTCCTCTGCCCTTTCCAAACCCAGCTTGAACATTTGGAAGTTCACGATTCATGTACTGTTGAAGCCTATCTTGGAGAATTTTGAGCGTCGCTTTGCTAGCATGTGAGATGAGGGCAATCGTGTGGAAGTTTCACCATTCTTTGGCATTGCCTTTCTTTGAGACTGGAATGAAAACTGACCTTTTCCAGTCCTATGGCCACTATTGAATTTTCCAAATTTGCTGGCATATTGAGTGCAGCACTTTCACAGCATCATCTTTTAGGGTTTGAAATAGCTCAACTGGAATTCCATTACCTTCACTAGCTTTGCTCACAGTGATGCTTCCTAAGCCCACTTGACTTCACATTCCAGGATGTCTGGCTCTAGATGAGTGATCACACTATTGTGGTTTTCTGGGTCATGAAGATCTTTTTGTATAGTTCTGTGTATTCTTGCCACCTCTTCTTCATATTTTCTGCTTTTGTTAGGTCCACACTGTTTCTGTCCTTTATTGTAACCATCTTTGCATGAAATATTCCCTTGGTATCTCTAGTTTTCTTAAAGAGATATCTAGTCTTTCCCATTCTATTGTTTTCCTCTATTTCTTTACACTGACCACTGAGGAAGGCTTTCTTATCTCTCTTTGTTATTCTTTGGAACTATGCATTCCCAGATCTTAAACTGAAATGAGGTCTATGTATCACCAAGTTTAACTTTATACTGGTCACCTGGGATCCTTAAATAGGCTTCGTTTTTTCCCTACTAAACATTTCCCACTTCCTAAAATGTGATTTAGATGACATCTAAGAATCACATGACATATTGGGAGGGAGGGATGTTGCGTAAACTGGAGACCCAGCCTAGGTATCCTCATTACAGCTTAGTATAGTTAGTATCAAAACATGAAATAGAAATTGCATTTTGAAATTCTTTTTGCACTATTCACATGAGAACAGAGAGGTCAAGGAAAATAGGAAAGATCATTCATAATGGTGATAGTTCCTGTAGGTGCTCTCAGAAGACTAGATTCTTGGGAACCCAGCCAGGACACTACACAGAAGTTCAGAGAAATAAGGGTGTAAGGGTCCCCTTGTGGGGTGACCTCACATGCTAATGGCTTAGCAGATAATAATCATTTGCAGAATGTTCTTAAAACCCACACAAAAAGATGTTCTGGGGTTTTTTTTATTTGTTTTTGTAATGTTTATACCATATATTTAATGCCCAGATAGGCACTGATAAAGCCTTGATAGAATCATTTCCAGAAGAAACACTAACTTGAATATAGCCTCATATTCCAGGGGCTGTTTGGACTGTTACTCTATTACTAGCTTCAGTGCGTATTTTATTAATCAAGGGGCCAGAAGATAAACTGCCAAAAGTTAAGCTCTGTTTCTCTGGACTTGTTGTTTAGTGAAAGTTCTTTTCATTCCAGGAAGAGCCTTGCCCTCCAAACCACTAGAACTAGAGCTGAGTCCTAATGTTTTGTATTCTTGCCTTGAGATAACTATAGAACAATGGAGAAATATGCTGCCTCTGTGGAGTCCCTTGCTGAGTCTTATGTAAGGTAATAGAATAAAGGACCACATGGTAGGTTTTTGTACTACTCTCCAACAATGAAATAACAGCTAGAACCGGACATGGAACAACAGACTGGTTCAAAATTGGGAAAGGAGTACATCCAGGTTGTATATCGTCCCCTTGCTTAATTAACTCATATGCAGAGTACATCATGCAAAATGCCAGGCTGGATGAAGCACAAGCTGGAATCAAGATTGCTGGGAAAAGTATCAGTAACCTCAGATATGCAGATGACACCACCCTTATGCCAGAAAGTGAAGAGGAACTGAAAAGCCTCTTGATGAAGTGAAAGAGGAGAGTGAAAAAGCTGGCTTAAAACTCAGCATTCAAAAAATGAAGATCATGGCATCTGGTCCCATCACTTCATGGCAAATAGATGGGGAAACAGTTGAAACAGTAACAGACTTTATTTTCTTGCACTCCAAAATCACTGTGGGTGGTAACTACAACGATGAAATTAAAATACACTTGCTCCTTGGAAGAAAAGCTATGTCCAACCTAGACAGTGTATTATAAAGCGGAGACATTAATCTGCTGACAAAGTTCTGTATATCAAAGCTATGGTTTTTCCAGTAATCATGTATGGATGTGAGAGTTGGACCATAAAGGATGCTGAGCACCAAAGAATTAATGCTTTTGACTGTGGTGTTGGAGGAGACTTTTGAGAGTCCCTTGGACTGCAAGGAGACCAAGCAAATCAATCCTAAAGGAAATCAGTCATGAATATTCATTGAAAGGACTGATGCTGAAGCTGAAGCTTCAGTACTTTGGCCACCTGATGTGAAGAGCTGACTCATTAGAAAAGACCCTGATGTTGGGAAAGATTGAAGGCAGGAGAAGGGAATGACAGAGGATGGTGTCATTGACTCAATAAACATGAGTTTGAGCAAGCTCTGTAAGATGGTGAAGGACAGGGAAGCCTGACAGGCTGTGGTCCATG
Organism: Madoqua kirkii; assembly: GCA_006408675.1. Classification (NCBI taxonomy): domain Eukaryota; kingdom Metazoa; phylum Chordata; class Mammalia; order Artiodactyla; family Bovidae; genus Madoqua; species Madoqua kirkii. The sequence continues at coordinate 75,214 of SJYC01115449.1, read as the reverse complement.
GGGTCACAAACAGTTGAATACAACTGAGCAACTGAACAACAACTAAGAATGAACCATGTAATGAAAAGGTCATCAAGTCCTCTAATATCTAGTTTGTTCTTAGTGGCCCCAGAGCCCATATGTGGAGGCCAGGCTAAATCTCCTGCTTCTAGAACACCAGCATCTCTATCTATCCTAATCTTTTCCTAGGAGATGTGCCCCAAATTACTTGCACTAACCTGGTTAGTTCTCGTCTCTTCTAGTTGCCATCTGTGTCATCCAACTAATAGAAACCTGTTATTAGTAAGAGGAGTTGGTATAAAAATTACAATTTCCTGACACCTCTAATTCTTGCGTCCCCCCCGCCCAGTTTCCCACCAACTGAGCTACTTTAAAATGGTATAAGATGACTTTGGACCAGTTTTATGTAGAATAGGAAATACAGGGACAAACTCATATATATTTTCTAGTATAACTGGGAACAAAGAATGATAGGAAATAAAATACTTCTCCAGTCATTTGGTCCTTGTGAGTGTATAGGCACTAGACTATTTATATCGCTTAAAATATAATGCATTTTGAACATGAAAACAAACCACTTTTCAATTCTTCCATCACTGCAATGTTGGTTCTGCCTTGGTGTTAGGAGTCAGTTAAAGACACACAGTGACAAGAGTATTTTACAGTGTCAAAGCCATGTTGAATTTATTTCTTTTAATTGTATTCTATATTCCCCTTTTATGAGCATGCCCATATAAAATGGTACATGATATTTAATGAACACAGGCCTATATGATCTTCTGGTTTTAAATGCTAAGTTTGCACATGAGTGGAGTTCAATAAAATTATTTTATTGGCACAGAAGTATGCACCCACAGATGCTTCGCCACTTCTTTGCAGTATAATTTTTTTTTTAACACAGAATCAGCTGTGGGAATGGAAACAGAGTAATTAGTATTGCCTGTCTCACAAGCAAAGTCTACTTGCCAAATTTACAGCTAAAAACGCTGCTCCAATCAATTCTAACTGTGTCTTCACATCATGTTTTTCATCCCTATCTCATTCTTTTGTTAATTAAATAAGATTTGTTATTTTCTGGCTCTGCCATTCAAAGAGCTCACAGAACTTGGCTAGTTCAAAATTCAAAGACTTTGTACTATTTTTATATTGAAAAAGAATCCATTTATTTAAGTAAGAGATTATGTGCAGAGAGTTATAGTCTAATCAGAGGCCTGAGGGCTTTGAAATATTAAGTTATATTTCTGTTTCAAGTTATTCTTCTCATCGGTCTTTTTTCCCCACATTGAATTGTGATCAGAGTCGAGACTGCCTTTAGAAATGGCTTAAATGACAGGAGATGATCACCAAGAAATAGAAAGGTTGATAAACAGCATTTGTGCAGATGGGGCAACTAAAAAGTAAAAGTACATTAATGCATTTGAGTAATACATATTCAATTATGACTCACCGGGACCATTGTCACTAAATGACAAGTGCAACCTGTGTGCTCGCTCTTTTAACTGACAGCACACCTGCCCTCTTAACTGCTCTGTTCAAACAATACCAAGTGGTCATGTGTCAAAGCTTGTTTCTAAGTCCCTTTCCTCTTCCTCATTCATTTTGGCATGCAGGCTACCCAATCTTGTCTGACCTTCCTTTTTTATTTTTTTTCTAAGAGCCCTTGCCTGAACTTGAATTTAAATTTATTAATTAATTTATTTCACCCACTGAAGCCCATGTTTAGTGCTGTGAACCAAGACTGCCTTTTTAAATAGAAGAGCAACTGAAGACAGAGAAGTAACATAGCTATGCTACCATAGCTAACATAGCTAGTAACATATAAATGCTCCTTGAAACTAGAAGATGTAGTCTTTCGACTACTTTGTGTGAGAAAACCAAAACATTTCCTATATTATTTGCATTTTGCTAAAAGCATTTTGTTTAAATGCCTGAAAGTATCTAGGGTGAAACAAGTACGAACATCTTCTCAGAAACACTAGTAATATAAAACTAGCAACAGAATGAACTCTCCTTCAGCTGTTTAGTCTGTCAGATCAGTTGAGCATACTCAGTGTAGTGTACAAAGGTGCGGCCATCCTGCTCCAGCTGACAGGAGTGTGCTCAGCAAAGAGAACTGGTGCATGAGCTTAGAGGTGGATGTGACCTTGTGTAGTGTGGCAGTCAGATCACACCTTCACTCTAAGTGCTGGGTAGTGATGAGCTGCATCTCATCAGTGACGCCTAAGCAGGGCTAATGCAGAGAAATTGACAGCTAGAGAATTTTTTGTCCATTTCTTTGACTTTCTACAAGCTGACTACTTGGTCTAATAGCCTTTCTTTGTTCTGGTTTTGATGGATGAAGGGTGAAAAGTATTTCTTTCTGTAACAATAATGGTAGGGAATGGAGATATAGTATCTGATTCTACTTTGGGCCTTGAGAAAAACACTCTGTGTCCATTCTCCTTATCATTCAGAACCAGCTTATGTATTTATTCCTGACTCTGGAGAAGGCAATGGCACCCCACTCCAGTACTCTTGTCTGGAAAATCCCATGGACAGAAGAGCCTGGTAGGCTGTGGTCCATGGGGTCGCAAAGAGTCGGACACAACTGAGCGACTTCTCTTTCACTTTTCACCTTCATGCATTGGAGAAGGAAATGGCAACCCACTCCAGTGTTCTTGCCTGGAGAATCCCAGGGACGGGGGAGACTGGTGGGCTGCCATCTATGGGGTCGCACAGAGTCGGACACGACTGAAGTCACTTAGCAGCAGCAGCATCCATTCCTTTATTCTTCATTACTTCCTCTCTGTATTTGTTGATTGTTTTCACTCTTTTCCTTTGTGGTATATCTGTTCCTTGGCCCTAAAGCCAGATTTGGTGTCCCCAGGTTTACACTTGAACTCTGCTGAATGAAGTTTATACTCACCTTTGGCTTCAGTCAATTCAATGTTCCTGCTCCCAAACCTAACCCTTCTTTAAAACTGCTTAGCTGGATTTCCAACTGAGACATTCTAGCCTTCCCTTAATGTAGCACTCAGCAAACTATAGCTTTTAAACCAAGAGTAGGCCACAGCCAGTTATTGTAAAGAAAGATTATATTGGAACACAGCTATGCCTATCTATTTACATATTGTGTATGGATAATTTTATACTGTAATGGCAGAACTGAGTAGTGGAAACAGAGACCATATGGGCTATAAAACTTTACAAAAAAAAGCACACTAGTTCCTGCTCTAGAGACTTTGAACAGGAAGGCAAAGAGCTGAATTTCTCCCCACTTAATCCAGAGAATTGTATCATGTCTCCTCTTAGATATTGGAGGCCATTCCTAAGCCAGAAATGAACTCTAATTTTTCTTAAAAGAATTGTTAGATAAAGCATCTGTTCTTTAGGTCATAACTGTATTCCCTCTGTGTGGTACTTACATATTTTGAGACTGTTCCTCTTTTTTTTTTTTTAAGAAAAATATTAGTCATTATTTTTATCATCAAATATAAGAATTTCCCAGGAAAATGATTCCTAGATCACTTGGGATGCTTTTTGATATTCTTGTTCCTGGCTTCTCCCCAGTAATCAACCTCCTCCACCCCCCGCCACAGACGATCCCGTCCCTGCCTCCCACCAAAGGATCTGGAAGGTCTTGAGGGCCTGAGTCATTGGGTTATTTTTGTTGTCGTTGTTTTTCTATTTTTAAACGGAAGTACGAATTAACTTGTTTTGTGTTAATTACTGCTGTACAGCAAAGTGAACATTCTTTTTCACATTCTTTTCCATTATGGTTTATCACAGGATATTGAATATAGTTCCCTGTGCTATATAGTAAGACGTTGTTGTTTAACTACTGTATATAAACCAGTTTGCATCTACTAATCTCAAGTTTCCATTCCGACCCTCTCCCACCCCCATCCACTTGGCTACCATCTATTCTCTGCCCCTGGTTTCCTTTCTGCATAGATAGGTTCATTTGTGTCATATTTTAGATTCCATGTATAAGTGATACCACGTGGTCTATTTTTTTCTCTTTCTGACTTACTTTGCTTAGTGTGATCATCTCTAGTTGGGTCCATGTTGCTGTAAATGGCATTATTTCACTCTTTTTTTTAAGGATGAGTAGTATTCTGTTCCGAAGAAGGCAATGGCACCCCACTCCAGTACTTTTGCCTGGAAAATCCCATGGGCGGAGGAGCCTGGTAGGCTGCAGTCCATGGGGTCACTAAGAGTCAGACATGACTGAGCGACTTCTCTTTCACTTTTCACTTTCATGAACCAGAGAAGGAAATGGCAACCCACTCCAGTGTTCTTACCTGGAGAATCCCAGGGACGGGGAGCCTGGTGCGCTGCCATCTCTGGAGTCGTACAGAGTCAGAAATGACTGAAGCGACTTAGCAGCAGCAGTAGCAGCAACAGTATTGTGTTCTATATATGTGCCATTTATGCTTTGTCTGTTTATCTCTTGATGGACATTTAGGTTGTTTCCATACCTTAGCTATTGTGAAAACTGCTGCTGTGTGAACATAGGTTGTTGTTCTTTGGTCATTCAGTTGTGTTCCACTCTTTGTGACTCCGTGGACTGCGGCCTGCCAGTCACCTCTGTCTATAGCATTCCCAGGAAAGAACACTGGAGTGGGTTGCGATTTCCTTCTCTAGGGGATCTTCCCCATCCAGGGATTGGAACCTGTGTCTTCTGTGTCTCCCACACTGGCAGGCAAATGCCACTGAGCTCTTTACCACTGAGCCATGAGCATAGGGTGCATGTATCTCTACTTATAGTTTGGTGTAGATATATGCCCCAGAGTGGGATTGCTGGATTATATAGCAATTCCATTTTTAGTTTTCTGCAAAATCTACAGAAAAGTGGCTGCACCAACTTACATTCCCACCAACAGTGTAGCAGGGTTCTCTTTTCTCCACATTCTGTCCACATTAGCTATTTGTAGACTTTAATGATGACCATTCTGACTGGCATGAGGTGGTACCTCACTGTAGTTTTGATTTCCATTTCTCTAATAATTAGCAATGTTAAGGGTCTTTTCACATGCCTATTGGACATCTGTATCTCTTCTTTGGAGCAATGTCTCTTTAGGTGTTCTATTTTTTTCATTGGGTTGTTTGTTTTATTGTTACTGACTGGTATGAGTTGTTTATGTATTTTAGAAATTAAGCCCTTGTTGGTCACATAATTTACAAATATTTTCTCCCATTCTGTAGGTTGGCTTTTCGTTATCTGTATGGTTTCCTTTACTTTGCAAAGGGTTGCAAGTTTGATTAGGTACCATTTCTTTATTTTTGTTTTTATTTTATTGACTTAGGAAACTGAGCTAAGAAAACACTGGTGCGATTTATGTCAAAGAATGTTTTGTATATGTTCTCCTCTAGGATTTTAGTGGTATCATATCTTATGTTTAAGTCTTCAAGCCATTTTCAGTTTATTTCTATGTATGGTGAGAGGGTATGTTCTAACTTCATTGACTTATATGTAGCTGTCCAGCTTTTCCAACACCACTTGCTGAAGAAACTTTTCCTATTGTATATTCTTGCCTTGCTCCTTTGTCAAAAATTAATTGACCATAGGTGTGTAGGTTTATTTCAGTTCTCTGTTCTGTTCCATAGATCTATATATCTGTTTTTGGCCAATGCCACATTACTTTGATTAGTGTTCAGTCTCTCAGTCATGTCCGACTCTTTGTGACCCCATGAATCGCAGCATGCCAGGCCTTCCTGTCCATCACTAACTCTCGGAGTTCACCCAAACTCGTGTCCATTGAGTTGGTGATGCAATCCAACCATCTCATCCTCTGTCATCCCCTTTTCTTTCCCAAAATCCGGGTCTTTTTAAGTGACTCAGCTGTTTACATCAGGTGGCCAAAGTATTAGAGTTTCAGCTTCCAACATCAGTCCTTCCAATGAACACCCAGGGCTCATCTCCTTTAGGATGGACTGGTTGGATCTCCTTGCAGTCCAAGGAACTCTCAAGAGTCTTCTCCAACACCATAGTTCAAAAGCATCAGTTCTTCAGTGCTCAGCCTTCTTCACAGTCCAACTCTCACATCCATACATGACTACTGGAGAAAAGGTCAATTTTCATTACAATTCCAAAGAAAGGCAATGCCAAAGAATGCTCAAACTACCACACAATTGCACTCATCTCACATGCTAGTAAAGTCATGCTCAAAATTCTCCAAACCAGGTTTCAGCAATATGTGAACCGTGAACTCCCTGATGTTCAAGCTGGTTTTATAAAAGGCAGAGGAACCAGAGATCAAATTGCCAACATCCACTGGATCATGGAAAAAGCAACAGAGTTCCAGAAAACATCTATTTCTGCTTTTTTGACTATGACAAAGCCTTTGACTGTGTGGATCACAATAAACTGTGGAAAATTCTAAAAGAGATGGAAATTTCAGACCACCTAACCTGCCTCTTGAGAAATCTGTATGCAGGTCAGGAACCAACAGTTAGAACTGGACATGGAACAACAGACTGGTTCCAAATAGGAAAAGGAGTACATCAAGACTATATATTGTCACCCTGCTTATTTAACTTATCTGCAGAGTACATCATGAGAAACACTGGACTGGAAGAAACACAAACTGGAATAAAGATTGCCGGGAGAAATGTCAATAACCTCAGATATGCAGATGACACCACCCTTATGACAGAAAGTGAAGAGGAGCGAAAAAGCCTCTTGATGAAAGTGAAAGAGGAGAGTGAAAAAGTTGGCTTAAAGCTCAACATTCAGAAAACGAAGATTATGGCATCCAGTCCCATCACTTCATGGGAAATAGATGGGGAAACAATGGAAACTGTGTCAGACTTGATTTTTTGGGGCTCCAAAATCACTGCAGCTGGTGACTGCAGCCATGAAATTAAAAGGTGCTTACTCCTTGGAAGGAAAGTTACAACCAACCTAGACAGCATTCTAAAAAACAGAGACATCACTTTGTCAACAAAGGTCCGTCTAGTCAGTTCAGTTCAGTCTCTCAGTCGTGTCCGAATCTTTGCGACCCCATGAATCGCAGCACGCCAGGCCTCCCTGTCCATTACCAACTCCCGGAGTTCACTCAGACTCATGTCCATTGAGTCCTTGATGCCATCCAGCCATCTTATCCTCAGTTGTCCCCTTCTCCTCCTGCCCCCAGTTCTTCCCAGCATCTGAGTTTTTCCATTGAGTCAACTCTTCTCATGAGGTGGCCAAAGTACTGGAGTTTCAGCTTTAGCATCATTCCTTCCAAAGAAATTCCAGGGCTGATCTCCTTCACAATGGACTGGTTGGATCTCCTTGCAGTCCAAGGCACTCTCAAAGGTCTTCTCCAATACCACAGTTCAAAAGCATCAGTTCTTCGGCTCTCAGCTTTCTTCACAGTCCAACTCTCCCATCCATACATGACCACTGGAAAAACCATAGCCTTGACTAGATGGACCTTTGTTGGCAAAGTAATGTCTCTGCTTTTCAATATGTTATCTAGGTTGGTCATAATTTTCCTTCCAAGGCGTAAGTGTCTTTTAATTTCATGGCTGTAGTCACCATCTGCAGTGATTTTGGAGCCCCCCAAAATAGTCTGTCACTGTTTCCACATCTATTTGCCATGAATTAAAGGACCACAACAATGATCTTAGTTTTCTAAATGCTGAGTGTTACGACAACATTTTCACTCTCCACTTTCACCCTCTTCAAGATGCTTTTTAGGTCTTCTTCACATTCTGTCATAAGGGTGGTGTCAGTTGCATATCTGAGGTTATTGATATTTCTCCCCAAAATCTTGATTCCAACTTGTGCTTCTTCCAGCCCAGTTTTGATTACTGTAAGTTTACAGTATTGTCTGAGGTATAGGATGGTTATGTTTCCTGCTTTATCCTTTTTCTTTAGGATTGCTTTGACAATTCTTAGTCTTTTATGGTTCCATATGAAATTTAGGATTATTCTGGTTCTTTGAAAAGGTCATAGATAATTTGATAGGTATCTCATTAAATCTGTAGATTATTTTGGGCAGTATGGCCATTTAACAATATCAGTTCTCCCAATCCAAGACCATGAGATTTCTTTCCATTTCTTTGAATCACCTTTATTTTCCTTTATTAATGTTTTACAGTTCTCAGTGTGTAAGTTTTTCATGTTCTTAGTTAGGTTTATCCTTAGGTATTTTATTATGGGCATTGCAATTTTAAAAGATACTTTTTTTTTTTACATTTCCTTTATAATATTTCATTGTTGGTGTAAAAAATGCAACTGATTATATACATTAATCTTGTATCCTGCTACTCTGTTGAATTCATTTATCAGTTCTAGTAGATTTGTATAGAGTCTTTAGGATTTTCTCTACACAGTATTAACATCATCTACATATAAGACAATTTACTTCTTTTTTCCCAATTTGGATACCTTTTATTGTATTTTTTTCTTTCTGATTGCTTTGGCTAGGTCTTTCAATACTATATTGAAGAGAAGTGGAATCCACATTCCAGATTTTAGCAGGAATGCTTTCCACCTTTCACCATTGAGTATTTTATTGGCTGTGTGCTTGTCGTATATAGTTTTTACTAGTTTGAGATATGTTCCCTCTATACCCACTTTGGTAAGAGTTTTTATCATGGAAAAATGTTGACTTTTGTTAAATGCTTTTTGTGCATCTATTGAGATGATCATGTGGTTTTGGTCTCTTGTGTATGTGGTATATCATATTGATTTGCATATGCAGAACCATCCTTGTGAACTTGGGATGAATCCCACTTGGTTGTGGTATATGACCTTTTTTACGTGTTCTTGGATTTGGTTTGCTAATATTTTGAGAATTTTGACATCTATATTTATTAATAATATTGGCCTGTAATTTTCTTTTTGGTGACATCTTTGTCTGGTTTGGGTATCAGGGTGATAGTGGTTTCATAGACTGCCTTTGGTGGTGTTCCTTCCTCTTCAACTTTTTGGAAGAGCTTGAGAAAGATTGGCATAAACTTTTTTGTGTGTTTGATAGAATTCTCCTATAAGGCATCTGGTCCTGGACTTTTGTTTGTAGGAATTTTTTAAGACTAGAGATTCTATTTCAGTTCTAGTGATCAGTATGTTCAAGTTATCTATTTCTTCTTGACTCAGTTTTGTTGGGCAGTAAGTATATTTTTAAAAACATTCATTTCTGTCAAATTTGTTGATGTATAATTGTTCATCGTATTCTCTTATGGTTTTTTGTATTTCTGCAATATCAGTTGTTATGTCTCCTTTTAAAAATTTCTTAACTTGTTTATTTGTGTTCTCTCTCTTTTCTTCTTGGTGGGCCTGATCAGAGATTTGTCAATCTCCTTCATCCTTTCAAAGAACCAGCTCTTGGTTTTATTGACTTTTCTATTATTATTTTAATCTCTATTTTGTTTATTTCCTCTCTGATCTTTATTATTTCCTCCCTTCTTCAGACTTTAGATTTTGTTTTTTATTTTTATAATTGTCCTAACTGGTAGTTTAGGCTGTTTATTTGAGAGTTTTCTTATATTTGAGTAAGGCCTGTATCACTATGAACTTCCCTCTAAAAACTGATTCTGCATCCCATAGATTTTAGAGTTGTGTTTTCATTGTCATTTATCTCAAGAAAGTAAAAGTGAAAGTGAAGTCGCTCAGTCGTGTCTGACTCTTTGGGACCCCATGGACTGTTGCCTACCAGGCTCCTCCCTTCATGGGATTCTCCAGGCAAGAGTACTGGAGTGGGTTGCCATTTCCTTCTCTAGGGGATCTTCCTGATCCAGGGATTGAGCCCTAGTCTCCTGCATTCCAGGCAGACACTTTAACCTTTGAGCCACCAGGGAAGCCCAAGGTATGTTTAAATTTCCCCTATCATTTAATTGCCTTTTTTTTTTTAAGTAGTATTTTCTTTAGTCTCTATATAATCACTTTTGGTAATTTCTTTCTGTGTGATTGAGTTCTAGTTGCATGCAATTGTGGTCAGAAAATATGCTTGAGATAATTTCTATATGCTTGCATTTGATGAGCCTTGTTGTGTGCCCTTGTATGTAGTCAGTCCTAGAGAATGTTCCATGTGCACTTGAAAAGAATGTATTCTGGGGCTTTTTCGGATATAATATCCTGAAAATATCAATTAAGTGTATTTGTTCTGTTGTGTCATTTAGTATCTCTGTTGCCTTATTTATTCTCTGTCTGGAAGATCAGTCCATTAATGGGAACATGAGTAGGGTGTTAAAATCTCCTATTGTGGTCCTGTCAATTTCTTCCTTTATGTGTTAGTATTTCTTTTATGTATTTGAGTGCTCCTATGTTAGGTGAATATATGTTGACGAGTATAAAATCCTCTTGTATTGACCTGTTTATTATTATATAGTGTCCTTCTTTATCTTTTTGATGGACTTTTATTGTGACTCCTGCTTTCCTGTCATTTCTGTTTGCGTGAATTATCTTTATCTATTCCCTCACTTTCAATCTATGTGTGTCCTTTGCCCTAAAGTGGGTCTCTTTTAAGCAGCAGATTGTACGCTCCTATTTTTTTAATCCAATCTGCCACTCTGTGTCTTTTGATTAGAGCATTTAATCCAATGACATTTAGGGTAATTATTGATAGATATGAATTTACAGATGTTTTAAACCATGTTTCCCCATTGATTTTCTATTTCTTTGTTCCTTTTTGTTTTTCCTCTTTTGGTTTGATGATTTTTCTTTTGTATTATGTTTTCTTTCTCTTGCATTTTTTTTTGCTTTCTTGAAACTATTGTATATTTTTGATTTGTGGTTACCCTGCTTTTCAGGTATGTTGCTGCTGCTGCTGCTAAGTCGCCTCGGTTGTGTCTGACTCTGTGTGATCCCACAGTTGCCCACCAGGCTCCCCTGTCCCTGGGATTCTCCAGGCAAGAACACTGGAGTGGGTTGCCATTTCCTTCTCCAATGCATGAAAATGAAAAGTGAAAGTGAAGTCACTCCGTCGCTCTGTCCAAGGGATTTTCCAGGCAAGGGTACTGGAGTGGGGTGCCATTGCCTTCTCCATCAAGTATCTTAACCCCTTCCTATATCTACTTGCCTTAGACTGGTAGTCCTATACACTCAAACACAACCTAAGAAAAAATGTTGATATTTTCTTACTCTCCTACTCCACATTTTATGATTTTGATGATGTCTCCTTTTACATCTTCATGGTCATCCTTTTGCTGTTCATCATGGTTATCATGACTTTCATGTAAAATTTTAAAAAATTCTGTACTGGTTTAAGTGATTTATTTTCCAATTGTGATTTTCTATTTCCTTTAGATTCTTTCTTCTTCTCTATTTAGAGATCTCTCAATATTTCTTTTAGGATAGGTTTTGTATTGCTGTATTCTTTTAATTTTTGCTTGCCTGAGAATTTTGCTATCTCTGCTTCTATTCTAAATGATAATCTTGCTGGGTAGAGTATCCTAGGTTGCAGATTTTTCCCTTTTAGGACTTTGGCTATATCTTGCCACTTCCTTCTGGCCTGTAACATTTCTGTAGAGAAATCAGTGATAGCCTTACTGCGGTGGAAGCGGGGGGTGGGGGGAGCTTCCCTTTTAATTAACCCTTTTTCTCTTGATGCCTTTAGAATCTTCTCTTTAACTTTTGACATTTTTATTATGTATTGCTGACATATTATGTTTATCTCATTTGGGACCCTCTGTGCTTTTTCTACCTGAATATCTGTTTCCTTCTTCAGGATTGGGAAGTTTTCAGCCATAATTTCTTCAATTATATTTTTACTCTCCTTTTATCTTTCTCCCCCTTCTGTAATTCCTGTTACATGTAGGTTGGTGCATTTTATATTATCCCACATGTCTTTTATATTGCTTTAGTTTCTGTTTCATTTGGCTTTCTGTCTGCTCTCCTGATTGGGTGATTTCCATCATTCTAACTTCCAGGTCACTTATTTGTTCTTCTCATAATTTGACTAGCTCAGCTTTTGTCTCTGTAAATGAGTTTTCTAGTTTTTCTTGGCTCCTTTTTATAGTTTCTAGTTCCTTTTTCATTACTCTGTATTTCTGCCAATAGCCTTTCCTAACTTTGTCAGTGTTTCCAGTATCTCCTTTTTTCAAATCAGTGACTATTAGAGTAAAGAGGTCTGCTTTATTCTTCGTTCTTTCAGGGGAATGTTCTTCATCTTTTAACTGGGAGTGGTTCCCCTGATTCTTTATTTTACTTATATTTCTCTTACTCTGTGAGTTTAGTAGAAACAGTTATCTACTGTGGTCTTGAAGGGCTATTTGTATGTAGGGACATTCTTGTGTATCTTGTGTAGGTTTAATATATTTGATACAAGGGCTGTTTTTAGAATGGATGCCTGTCACCTGTTTCCTCAGCATGTGCTGGTTGTTCTCCTCTTGATAGGGAGTGTTCAGATGTTGTGGCTAGTGCCTGGTCTTGGGGTTCTCTGCAGTGGCAGGCTGCTCAGATGTGCCCCTAGGGCACGCAATGGGAGGAGAAGCAGCTCACAACTACTCCTGAGCTTGGGCACAAGGAAGTAGGGGCCTAGGGCCACTCCTGGGGTCTGAGCTGGTGGTGGCTGAGGCTTGTGACTGCCTCTGGAGGCCATGCAGGCAATGTCTTCCCCTTTGTAAGTATATGCACAGCAAAAAAGGCTACAGTCTGGGTTCTACCCCACCCTTCATGCACCTCCCAAACAATGGCAACTGGTTCTAAGGTGGACCAGGCTACCTCCACATAAACCCCCAGCATGGTCACACTGGATTCCAACCACGTGTCTGTCTCTACACAGTCAACCCCAGTCCTCTCTCCAGGTTGATCTCCGAAGCCAGCTTCCAGCACCCAGCTCCCTCCAGCAGTGGCGTGCATGTGTCACGTTGGGGAGTGCAGAATGGTAGCACTCACTGTCTGTGTAGTTCTTCCTCTGCTCTGGCTGCTGCAAACTGGCTGGTATTATGTGTTCTCCTCTGAAGCTTTGAGCTTCCTTTCTGTCTCAGTCGATCTCTCCCTTGGTGAGGGAGCTTCCCAGGGTGCAGGAACTTTCCCTCTTTCACAGCTCCCTCTAGGAGGCCCAGGTCCCCACCCAGTTCTTTTCTTCCTTTTCTTCTCTACCTGGTTACATGGAGACTTTCTTGCCCTTTCAGCAGTCTAAGGTCTTCTGCCAGCATTCAGTAGATATTCTGTGAGAAGCATTCCACATGTAGACATATTTTTGTTGGGTTTGTGGGAAAGGGTGAGAGTTACCTCTTACTACTCTTGCCATCTTGAATGTTTCTCTTCTGCTACTGACTTATTTTTGCTCAATCCTCAAGAAAGTATTCATCAAGTTAATAAGAACTAGGATAATCTTTCTACTCAACTGGCTTATAGCAAGGAACTTTCATAGAAAACTCATATTTCTACATATTTAGGACAGAAGATAACCAGGGCCTGTTTTCCAAATGACAACAAATGACTGGAGCTGAGTAGCTCTGCCTCCCTGAGCCAGGCCCGTGTACTCCAGCATGCCTGGTTCATCAGTACTCATACCATGTATACGTATCCACCAATTATTCTGGCCCCTGCAGTATTCCTGTGGGCATCTGAGTGGGGGATCACCTCTGCTGTGGTTTCAGCACTTGCTGAACATGTACAGAGCCATAGGTACCAGGACTCTTGTTCTAAATGGATATTTTAGAGCACTCCTAGGTCTTATATCTATTTTAGTTTATTGATGCCAAATTTTGGCCTCTTGCGATAAAAAATGTTTGATGTATAGCTTCCAATCAAACCAAAACATTATGAAGAAGATGCTTAACAAAACCAGAGCCCTTGAAACATTACTCTTGGCTGTAAAAGTCTTTAGTTCTAATGATCCAAAAATGAAATAGGAAGCATTACAGCCAAACCATCCAAAATGTGTTTTATTAGCTGGACCGAGTAGAAAATCGGAAACTGTGAACATGAGTATGGCTGTAGAAATTTTAGAAAGCTGAGAAAGAGAAAGCGAGCAGATGTTGCCGAGGTACCCCAAAATAAAGGACTCTTATTGTTCTTCTGAGTAAGAAAGATATTATCCAGGGAATCTCTCTAGAGATTTTCCTGATCCTTGCTTAGTGAGAACAGCTATGTGTTCCAAAATGTGCACTGACTTCACTTGGTGGCCTTTTATTATTCCTTTCTTACCAGCTCTTTCATGGTTTAAGAAGCAAGCTAAGGAGGTTTTAGGAATTTGAAGAGAAATGATGTGAAATAACAATTTCAAAGAATGAGCACTCGGGGATTGCTGGGCAGAGTTGAAGGCCAATGTGTAATTAGTGGTTATGACTATAAAGGTTAGACCAATTAGCAATTTTTAGCACCTTGAATGCAGGCGGCAAGCACCAACTAGGTTGATAATAGGTTTAAAAAGATTTAGGAATTCATTTGTAAGGCCATCTCTTTTAATTACTGTTTCCATGTGAAGTTGTTTATTACCTGAATATTTAGTTTCTTGAGAAGTCAGCACCGTAATGTTTGTAAGGAGGTAGAAAATCCAGGCTCCTCTGTCCATGGGATTTTCTAGGCAAGAGTACTAGAGTGGGTTGCCATTTCCTTCTCAAAAAAAATAAGACTAAGCCCAGATGCAAGTTATTGTGATTATGTTCACAGAGGGATTTCATTTAAACCTGGGGATGACTCTCTCACTTAAGAAAGTGAGTTCTAGTCTCAGACTTTTGCATATTCTATCACCATATGCACAGGGTATGCATCATTTGGTTTGAAAATAATAGAAAACAATATCTATCCATTTTGACCATTTTTCATGGAAGTGACCAGAAATAATAAAACTGAGGTGACTAAAAATTCAAAGATGGAGTGAAGGGTGTAGTTCTTCATGCTGTGGCAAGTCATGGGGTCTCCAAACAGAGGGGTAAAGAAAGTAAGTTAAAGAGTTGACAATGTTATTTTTACCCGCTTGTTCATATGCATTTTTTCATTAAAAATTAATTTTTTATTGGAGTACAGTTGTTTTACAATGTTGTGTCAGTTTCTACTGTAGAGAAAAACAAGCCATACATATACGTATATCCCCTCTCTTTCGAATTTACTTCCCATTCAGGTCACTACAGTGCGGTAAATAGAGTTCCTTGTGCTATACAGGGGGTTCTCATTAGTTATCTATTTTATACATAGTATCAATAGTGTATATATGTCAACCCACCCCCCCATTTCCCTTCACCCCCCCTTTCCACCTTAGTGTCCGTATATTTGTTCTCAGTGTCCATATCTCTATTTCTACTTTGCAGATAAGATCATCTATACCATTTTTCTAGATTCTACATATATGCTTTAATATACAATATTTGTTTTCCTCTTTCTGACTTTCTTCACTCTGTATGACACTCTCTAGGTCCATCTATGTCTCTGCAAATGGCACAATTTCATGCTTTTTTATGGCTAAGTAATATTCCTGTGTGTGTGTGTGTGTGTGTGTGTGTGTGTGTGTGTGTGTGTATGTACATCACATCTTTATTCATTCCTCTGTTGATGGGCATTTAGGTTGCTTCCATGTCCTGGTTACCAAAAATAGTGTTGCTTTGAGCACTGGGTTACATGTATCTTTTTAAATTATTTTTTTCTCTGAATATATACCCAGCAGTGGGATTGCTGGACCATATGGTAGCTCTATTTTTAGTTTTTAAAGGAACTGTCATACTGTTTTCCATAGTGGCTGTATCAATTTACTTTTCCACCAACAGTGTATGAAGGCTCCCTCTGTTTCCCCACCCTCTCCAATATTTATTTTTTGTAGCATATGTGCATTTATACTGCCACTTAAGAATGTTTCATCAGTCTTTAGTCCCATATCAATGTCAACAAACCTTGTTATCTCCAGAGGAAATTTTGAGCCAAACCTTAATCCAAAGAGACACGTGTAACCCCCACATAGTTAAAGGCAAAAGGGAGCTATGGAGGAGTCTTAGTTAATATTCCCTGTACAGGTAGATCAGATTGTCTGGAGTTAAGAGATTATCCCATGTGTTGAATATTATTGAATTATTAAAATAGGATTGGGTTGGTGAAAAAGTTCATTTGGATTTTTCCATAACATTCTACAGAAAAATTTGAATGAAATTTTTGGCCAACCTAATATCTGTATAACCACATACAGACATTTTGATATGGCTTCTCTCTGTAAATAAAAAAGGCAAATAGTGTGCCTTGCTAGTTTTCTAAGTTTCCTCAGACTTTAATCCCACAGGAGAGGGTCATTAAGCAGGAAGAGGTATAGTAGGTCCCTTCCTTAATTTAAGGTGTATTACTCTGCATAGACTGAGATAACAAAATACCATAGACTATGTGGCTTAAACAATAGAAATTTATTTTCTGACGGTTCTGGAGGCTACAAGTCTAAGGTCAAGGTCTGTTAGGGTTATGCTTCTGGTGAAAGCTCTCTTTCTCTTGCAGTGGCTTCTCACATGAACTTTCTGTGCATATACTCAGGAAGAGCAAGTTGGAGCTCTCTAGTGTCTCTTCATACAAGGACACGAATCCTATGGATGAGGGCCCACTCTTATTGTTATGAGATCATTTAAGCTTGACTACTTACTTACTGGCCCGAACTCTAAATGCAGTCACATTGTGAGTTCGGGCCTCAGCATAAATATTTATGGGTGGATACTTACCTGTATAGTACAGTATATGATTTTTTAACCAAATTATTTGCTTTTTTTCATATCTATATGAGTTGTCTTTCTCCCTTTGAAGTCTCAGACCCCTAGTTCCTTCTCCTTAATGCCATCTCAGGATGGCATATAAGCCTCAATTGTCAGGACAATCAAAAAGCCTCATATCTTTGAAAATCTTGTACACTTGAAATTAATTTTTTCTCCTGTTAATCTGTCTTATGTCAAGTTAATTAGGCCAATCAAAGAACCTAGAAGGGAAGAATGGAAAAGTTTTCTGCCCTACAGTGTATATCATTGCATGTGTGTGTAGTTGAAATGGAAACCCACTCCACTATTCTTGCCTAGAGAATCCCGTGGACAGAGGGGCCTGGTGGGCTGCTGTCAATAGGGTCACAAGAAGTCGGACACAACGGAAGCAACTTAGCACAAATGCGAATGCGTGCATTGGAGAAGGAAATGGCAACCCACTCCAGTATTCTTGCTTGGAGAATCCCAGGGACAGAGGAGCCTGGTGGGCTGCCGTCTATGGTATTGCACAGAGTTGGATATGACTGAAGCGGCTTAGCAGCAGCAGCAGCAGCAGCATGTAGTTGAATTAATTTCACTAAAATTTTGTTTTGAGTTTTGTATTTACGCCCATGAGGTATATTGATCTTTAGTTTCCTTTGATTTTGGTGCTAATCTGTCTCACAGAATGAACTGAGATCTAGTCTCTGCTCTTCAGTTTTCTGTAAACGTTTGTGTAGTAACAGTATCTTTTCCTTACAAATTTGGCAGAAACCAATCATGAAGCCATGTGTTCTTGGAGTTACCTTGAAAGAAGTTTTTAAATTATAAATTCAATTATTTTGGTAGAATATATAGGCATATCCCGTTTATCTGTTTCTTCTTGAGAGCTTTGGTAGTTTGCATACAAGGAATTTTTCCATTTTATCTAAACTTTTGAATTAACTGGTATAAAACTGTTCACAAAATTTCCTTTCTATGTCAGTAACTGTAGAATTTATAGTGATATCCCTCTTTTAATCCTGATGTTAATTTGTGTTTTTCCTCTTGTTTTCCTTGTTAATATGGCTGAAACTTTACCAATTTAATTGCTCTTCTCAAAGAATCAAGTTTTGGTTCCATTCATTTTCTTTTTTTTTTTCTTTCTGTTTATTTCTGCTGATTTTAATTATTCGTTTTTCTGCTGACTTTGGCAGTACTTTACTCTTTTATTTTCTCTAGATGGAAACAAGTAATCTTAATTAATTGCCACCTGTCCTTCCAAATTTTCAGGACAAAACTTTAAATCCTCCTTGGAACTTTAAAAAAAAATATTTTATGCCTTTTATCTAACACACTAGGAAAATTCTGTTGTCTACATGTATAAGATAATCCAGGACTTTTTACTCATTTCCAATGCTATAGTCCTGGTCCAATTCACTGTTTTTCTTGCCTAGGTTATTTCAACAGTTTCTAATTTATCTCCCTTGTCACTATATAATCTATTCTCAATATACAGCCAGAGTGATTCTTTAAAATATAAAAAAGTAGTTCAGATCATGTGACACACCTAAAGACCTTCCAGTGGCTTCTTACCTTCCTTAAGCCAAAGTCCTCACTGTGGCCTACAAAGCCTTAGATGATGTGGCTCTTAACTCTCTAACCTGATTACTTACAAGACCCCTATCTTGTTTTTATTTTTAAATTTAGTTTTATTTTTCCAGCTTTATTGAGATATAATTGACATATAGAATTCTGTAAGTTTAAGGTGTGCATGTTGAGTTGATACAGTCATTGGTTTGGCCATAAAGTTCCTTTAAGTTTTCCATAAGATGATACAGAAAAAATTGAATGAACTTTTTAGTCAACCTAATAAATACTGCAAAATCATTATGACCATAGCATTAGGATTCCTATCTCTTAATCTGCCTTACACAGGCTAATCTTTTCACTATTCTTTAAACATGGCAGACATATTTCCTCCGCATATGTCCTTTGCACTATTTCCTCTGACTTGAAAAATCTTTCCCCAAATATGCATGTGGCAATACTTCTTTCAAATCTTTGTTCAGTTGACCCTTTTCAACTATATTTTAAAATATGCATTCCCCTCCCTTACATATGATTTCCCACCCTTGAAAGTCCTTCTTAACCATGCCTCATTCTGTTTTGTTCCATATAACTTACTGCCTTCTATAGACAACTTTTCTCATGTTCATTTTTTTTTAATTTCCCCTCTAGAATGTTAGCCCCATGTGTGTAGGCTCTTTTCTCTATCTTCTATATTTCTAATATTTATTAATACTAGCGCCATAAATAAGTCGAGTTCAAAAAAATACTAGTTAATAAATTAATTAAGATTGTCGTTAAATATCTGTAACACTCAACATTGTGATTAAAGCTCTTCTCCCACTTGAGCTGCACTGTTGACACCTAGCGTTCTTCCTCTGTGAACTGCCTTTGGGACTCTGGCCCTGCTTTGCCCACATGGAGGACACAGCTGAAAGGACCTTTAACCCATGCAAATGCAGGAGTATGAATATGAAAGCCTAGTCCTCTTCCTCAGGCCACTACAAACTTTGAGACATAATTTATACTGCAGAGTCGCCCTGGGTCATCAAGCTGCCATTTCCATAGTAGGACTGTCTGATTCTGCAGTTGTGCTTGGATTCTTTCTCTTCCCTATTCTTCCTCTTATTTCTCCATCGTTCTTAGGGCACTTTCTTAAAAAGACACTTACACATGAATTCTTACTTCAGAGGGTGTTTCTCAAGCTTGGACGCGAGATATTCTATCTATTTGGAATATACTTCTAGAATAATTGTTGGGTAAGGTAAAATCTACATTTTTAAAGTTCTTTGTCCAATACTGAAGTTTGAGCCTCAGGAGAGGAGAAAAAAAGAATTATATGATGCCTGTTTTATTTGGTTGACAAAAGTATAATGAATATGCTACCTAATAACTGAATAGTACTGTTGGCTCAGATGGTAAAGACTCTACCTGCAATGTGAGAGACCTGGGTCCAATCCCTGGGTTGGGAAAATCCCCTGGAGAATTTAATGGCTACCCACCCCAGTATTCTGGACTGGAGAATCCCATGGATAGAGATTGGCAGGCTACAGTCCATGGGGTCACAAAGAGTCAAACATTATAGAGCAACTTCTTCACAGAAACCCAAGAGCTTCAGAACTTTTAGAAAAATAAGATTTCCTGACTTTTGAGGCCAGAGGATTTTTCTGTAAATGTTTCCCTAATTTCTCATTCAACAAGTAATGTTTTAATACACACACACATTTTCTGGTTTTTGTTTGTGGAGACTTTGCAACTTAATTTCTAGGAGAAGGGAATGGAAACCCACTCCAATATTCTTGCCTGGAAAATCCCATGTACTAAGGAGCCTGGCAGGTTATAGTCCATGGGGACACAATGAGTCGGCCATGACTAAGTGACACATTTTGCAGCTTAATTATGAAAATGAAGTATACACATATTGGTATACTTATGCAAAAGCTTAACCTCATGATGGTCTAGCTCTAAGAGAGGGATAAAATCAATATTAATGGGGATGTGACCCATCTCTTCAAGTATCTGGAGGGAGTACTAGCCAAGGGATGAATAGAGAAGAAACATTTGTTTTGAGGCTAAATGGTTTACCAGGAAAGAAGTAAAAAAAAAAAAATATATATATATATTTTATTATTCATATATATATTCATATATATTCATATATATATGTATATATATATATGAATTACAATTTTCCCTCTTTGGAGACTAGAAGGAAAAAAATATTACTGCTTTTTCCTTTATAATCATTCTCTGAATGATATCCCATTATTAATTATTTGAGCACCTATATAGCTATAATTATCCTTATGCAGGTAAGTGATATGATGGAGTGGAGGGAGTGCTATAATGCTACCTTATTCTGAATAAGGTGCTTACAACATTTTTTATAACTGACTTCTTCACACATACCATCTGAGAATACACATGAATAGCAGTCAAATGGGGCAAACAAGCACCTAAGATGCATTAATGAGAACGTTTTCTTCATTAAAACAAAGTTGCAGAATTACTCTTGTACTTATTTTCCAGAACCAACTCCACTTAGTGTTCACTTAGTATTAAGGAAAATTATTTGTCTACAACTAAAGCAAGAAGGCTTTTCTCTTTGTTCATGCTTCAAATATCTCTGTTTGTTCTTCAAAAGGAACCAGAGCCTTGAACACTCAGATTACATAAAATATTTCTGTGTAATCTTCTTTGATTGGAACTGTTCAGTCAATATAAAAAGGCAGTTGAGAAATATTTAACTAAAACTACCAAAATATTCAGCATATATTTAAAAATTCTAGCTATTAATTCAACTCATTAATCTCCATTAAAATTCTAGTGCTTTAAATTAATTTACCCAAGGCTATAATACATTAAGCAAATGTCTAATGGTATTTGCTTTATAACAATTCAGCAATGCGTGTTTGGTTCACTCCTCAATCTCTCTCTGTCTCTTTTTGTCTATGTCCCTCTTTTTTCTATTGGCCATTAACTGTGTGACCTTGGGCAGGTTATTTAATCTCTTTGTTCCTCAGCTTCCTCAGCTTTATAGTGGAAAATATAATAGTAAAACTGCTAAGAGGATTTACTCTAGGATCTACATTGATCAAACTCTCAACTTCAATCTCTAAATTACTTACAATGGGGTAGATTATCTCTACCCAGACCTTGGAAGCCAATGACCAAGGGAGGCCAAGAGAGACTAAGATAGAAAGCAGCATCCACATTTCCCCTGGAAACTCCTAAAGGAATCTGACTGTTTTCAGATCTCTTATAATGTTTCACTCATGACCACAGTTTTCAGTGGCTCACCATTTCCTGTAAATACAATTTACAGCCTGATACTTAAGGATGTTATTAATATTGTCTCCACATATCTTTCAGCCCTGTTTACCATGCTTCATCAATGTGCTTCATCCCAACGGACTAGTGTATTTTTAATTTTTCCAACTTTACATCAGTTTTCTGGAATATTCTTCTTGAGCCTCGTTGGTAAAATCATACTCATATTTCAAAATATATTATAGAGTCTATCTTCATAGGGGCAGAAAGACTTTTTAAAATATTTGCACACATCCATACTCATTTCCTGTCCTCCACCACCTGGCAGACACAAATGAATGGTTTTTGATATCTTTATCAACTGAACTTCGTAGCAGTTACCTTGTCTCTATAATGGTGATGATTTGTGCTTACATCTTTGCCAATATAATTATTTATCAAATTGCCAACATCCGTTGACTCATAGAAAAAGCAAGAGAATTCCAGAAAAACATCTACTTCTGCTTTATTGACTACACTGAAGCCTTTGACTATATGGATCACAACAAACTGTGGAAAACTCTCAAAGAGATGGGAATACCAGACCACCTTACCTGCCTCCTGAGAAACCTGTATTCAGGTCAAGAAACATCAGTTAGAACTGGACATGGAACAATGAACTGGCTCCAAATTGGGAAAGGAGTATGTCAAGGCTGTATATTGCTACCCTGCTTATTTAACTTATATGCAGAGTAAATCATGCAAAATGCTGGGCTGAGTGAAATATAAGCTGGAATCAAATTTCCAGGAGAAATAGGTCATTTCAGGGACTCTTGAGAGTCCCCTAGACTATAAGATCAAACCAGTCAATCCTAAAGGAAACCAATCCTGAATATTCATTGGAAGGACTGATGCTGAAGCTGAAGCGCCAATACTTCGGCCACCTGATGCTGGGAAAGATTGAGGGCAGGAGGAGAAGAGGATGACAGAGGATTAGATGGTAGGATGGCATCACCAACTCAATGGACATGAGTTTGAGCAAGCTTCGGGAGATGGTGAAGGACTGGGAAGCCTGGTGTGCTGCAGTCCATGAAGTCACAAAGAGTCATATTCTTGTCTTCTCTATTCAGTTTAAAATTACTTGAGACAGAAATAATGATAACTGTTACTTTGGAAATGCCGACTACAGTGCCCTGTTATTAGTAAGACCGTAATACATGTTAGGAAATTTAGATGAATTGAGCAATCCTTCTCCTCACATTACAGAGTCTTACACTGCACACATCCACCTTTCATCAATAATCTACCAACTCTGTAAACTGAAAATTTAGTCTGAATCCTCCTCTCCTTCTCTGCTCAAAAACTTAGTTAGCATCAAGGGCCTATCTGCAGTATAAATTGCCAGAAGGCAAGAAAGACTTTGATTACAGTTGTCGCTTTTTCTCTATTGGCCTCTACAGGATTTGTTTCTTTTTTAAGGCATTCTCTCAGTAGTCATACCCAGCTAATGTTTACACTTATAATTATTCATGTCATTAGCAAATTTATTTCACCTCTCATTAGAATACACTAAAATGTTATACTAAAATAGGACAACAAAACCAATAAGACATCACATATAATCTACTCAGACAATCTGATAAGAGCAGAGGGGATTTAACTTCAAAGAGAAAAAGACAGCTGAAGTTAAGACAATTCTATGAGGTTATCATATTGCCTTTAGTAATTTATTTGAAGAGAAAGAGTACTGGTTCTGTAACTGATGCTATGTAAAATGAAATGAGAATTAATCATGGAAGAATGTCACAGTGCTGGAGAAAGGAGAAACTAAGAGGTAACTGACATTTTTTCAAAGGGGCCTCAGATTAACTATGCCCACAGGGAGTTTGTGAATTGTAACCAGGACTTAACAGTAATAATAACGTATTTTTGAAAAGAATATTTTATCATCCTTGCTATCTGGAATTCATAAGTTGTATGCTTCTGGACTCTAAAAACTATGGCCCTTCAAGGGAGAAATAACTATTATATTTTTTAGATGTTCATGAAGTCTTTCAGCAGTATAAAGAGGTGACTTGATTTATTCATCAGTTCTAGATACATTAAAGAGAATCTTCTGTATGTCAGGCTCTCTTTTAGGGGCTGGGGCATACAATAATAAATAAAATAGATAAAACAGACAAAACTTCTTCCTTGCATGAATTTCCTTCCTAATGACAGGAGACAGATAAGAAAACAATATAAATAAAATATGCAACATGTTAGATAATAATGGATACTGTGCAAGAAAAAAAAGTAAGGATAGATTTCACAGAGAGTATGACAGTTAAGCAGATACCTGAGGAAGGGCTCAGGAGAAACATCATTGTATAATTAGAAGAGAATTTCAGGCAGAAACAGTGCAGAGGATTTGAGGAATGCGTGCAATTGGTTTGTACGAGGAAAAGCATGGAAGCCTTTCTAACTGGACAAGATGAGTGGAGAGCAAGGTAGTAGAGAGATGAGGCCAGATCACAGAATGTCTTGTAGGTCATTGCTAGGACATTAGCTTTTGTCTGACTGGCATGAGAAGTAAAGAAAAGTTTCAGTAGAGGAGTGACACAATATGATTTATATTTTAACAGAATCACCATCTGTTTTGTTGAACACAGACAGCAGGAGGGCAAGGAAAGAAACAACAGGACGGATTAGAAGGTTACTGTAGTGATCCAGGCGACAGAGACAGAGGCTTAGACCAGCTTTGTAGTGGTGGGAGGGCTGAGAAGTGGTTGGAATCAGCATCTGCTGATGGGTCTGACAGGCAGATATAAAAAAGAATGCAAGGGTGGTTTCAGATGTTCAGTTTGGCAATTAGCAGTGTTGGTAAACAGAGCTTGTATTTACTGGGACAAGGAGCACAGGTAGATGTGAAATAAAATAGGTTTGAGAGGAAAGAACTGCATAAGGTAGGAAGGTTTTGGGTTTGTACAGAAGACTGCAGATAGTTTAGCTTCCATAAAGTATGGTGGTTGTGAATGGAGACAGTGGTAAATACGGTTGGACAGATAGGTTGGAACTATATTGCATAGACAGTGAGGTCGTGTTGGTACTGGACGAGGTTCTCGGGAGTCCTTTATAGTTTCCTAAAAGCAGGGCTGCTTTTCTTCAATATGAGAGTTGCACAGGTGGCTTATCTTCTAAAACCTCCAAAGTCACACTTCAGGCTCCAGCTGAATTAATGGCCCCTGTGCAAAGACCCTATGGGGTCTCTCTGCATTGCATTACTGCCCTGTGGGCTACTCTTCTATGAAGCCTGGGGGTTCGAGAGTAGCTTCCCAGCTCTCTCTTCCCTCTTGTTGCTCAGAGAAAAGAAGAAATATCCCACATTTCAATGTTAATCACTGCAGTGAGGCAACTAATGGTAAAACCAAGACAGAACAAAACCCAAATAAAGTCAAAGACATCTTACAAAGCTCTTCTAGGTATGCTCTCTGCCTTTTAGTTTTGACTTCCTTCCGAGATAACAGGAAGTGATTTGCTGAGACAGTTCCCTTTACTTAATGTCCCCCAGTCTCCATGATGTACTGCCATTTTTATTGATAGTAAGAATAACAATCCAACTTAATAAACTGTTTTCCCAAGTAAGAGAGATGTGTGACAAGACATAGAAGCAAATACCACATACACCTGGCTAACTGGTGAAGTCGGATTTCAGGGTCAGAAGCCCCTCCTCGAGTTAAACCAGGTGCTTAGATAATGTGGATAAGATTCAGATGCAACCCTCTTATTGTTCTAGGCCACTGCATTGACCAGACTCACAGTGTTCTTTTAAACAAAATGATAGCTAGGTAAAGTTTAACCACAAATGAGTAGAAATCCACGAGTTCTAAAAAACACATTCAAGTAGATAGAATAGTATAAAAATTCATCCCAGTGTGTAGAACAGTATGAAGCTGTTGCATTCAAAAGCAATTAAATGTTCCAAAACTTAAAATCAAGGCAATGAAAGGTAATAGTCTTAGAACTGAAGCACCACTATTGTTGAGGGAAAAAAATTGTTTACTTTTACTTTTCATTCTGAGTCTGTCTCTGCTTTTGACTTAATGTTTGATCGTAGTCCAGGCAATTCACCTCCCTCTGTCTCATCGTCTTTTGAGCAAGAATAATAGCATCAAGTTTCCTTTTAAGGCATGTTAGGAGGAATAGATGCTTATTATGAAGAACACTTATTTTCTGAAGCACTATTTACATGAACATGTTCATGAATATTTTTGAAGAAACACTCTGAATTATAAGCATTTGGCTTTGGCCTTGAAGGAATCTCTTGCACTGCCTGTAGTTCAGAAGCTGAATCTGACTTAAGCACATCACCTAGGCCTTTATTGTTTGTTCACTTTTGATGTTTTAGCTGTGGCAAATACTCATGCAGCGAAATCATCTTCAAATAATCATATGGTGAATAATCATGCTTGCTGATAAAAAAAGTACAGGACCAAATCTTGAGAGGATCTAGGGTTCACTCAGTTATAAACCACTGCTTTACAAACCCCTAGAAAAGGAGAGATCCAATGTGATCTCCTCAATTTCCTCAATAGAAAAGTCTACACTTCCTTCTGTTATCATCCTATGCCTTTCCTGAAATAATAACAGCTAAATGAAATAGCAATACCTAAGTTTAATGAGCACTTACAATGTACCTGGAAGATCCTCTGGAGGAGGGCATGGCAACCCACTCCAGTATTCTCACCTGGAGAATTCCATGGACAGAGGAAACTGGGGGACTATAGTCCATGGAGTTGCAAAGAGCTGGACAGGACCAAGGGACTAACACTTTCACTTTCACTTACTATACCCCAGTGCTTTGATGTATTACATTGAAAACTATTATTTTTCCTATTTTAGAGCTGAGGAAACTGAGACACAAAGAGATTAAGTAACCTGCCGGAGGCCACAGAGCTAGCAAAGGGCAGAAATAAAAGGGACAGAAAGATGAAAGAGAATACAAAATTGCTTAGTACACAGAAGATGGTTAGTGAATGCTTGCCCTTTTCTCTCTCCTACCCTTATCCCTTTCAATGCACATATGAACTTATTTAGTAGTTCAGTTCAGTTCAGTTGCCCTGTCATGTCCGATTCTTTGCAACTCCATGAACTGCAACACGCCAGGCCTCCCTGTCCATCACCAACTCTTGGAGTTCACCCAAACTCATGTCCATCGAGTTGATGATGAGATCCAGCCATCTCATCTTCTGTTGTCCCCTTCTCCTCCTGCCCCCAATCACTCCCAGCATCAGCGTCTTTTTCAGTGAGTCAACTCTTCGCATGAGGTGGCCAAAGTATTGGAGTTTCACCTTCAGCATCATTCCTTCCAAAGAAATCCTAGGGCTGATCTCCTTCATAATGGACTGGTTGGATCTCCTTGCAGTGCAAGGAACTCTCAAGAGTCTTCTCCAACACCACAGTTCAAAAGCATCAATTCTTCAGCACTCAGCTTTCTTCACAGTCCATTTCTCACATCCATACATGACGACTGGAAAAACCACAGCCTTGACTAGACGGACCTTTGTTGCCAAAGTAATGTCTCTGCTCTTTAATATACTATCTAGGTTGCTCATAACTTTCTTTCCAAGGAGTAAGCGTCTTTTAATTTCATGGCTGTAGTCACCATCTGCAGTGATTTTGGAGCCCCCCAAAATTTCCACTGTTTCCCCATCTATTTGCCATGAAGTGATGGGACCAGATGCCAGATCTTCGTTTCTTCAGTGTTACTACTTATTAATTAATCCATCTATTCATCTGTTTATTTTTGGCTCAGCATCTTTAGAGCTTGACCATATGACCAGAATTGTGCTCAGCCCATAAGAGGCTTTATATCACTGGATTGTCTTCACAACAATTCTTTAAGAAGATCTTATATCCGTCTCTGTTTTATGGATGCAGAAATTTGGCTTAATGATGCTAATTCAATTTTTCAAGATTATAAAGCTAGAAAGTTGTGGCCTCTCCCTGTTATCATTTTATATGTGTGGAGGGCAGTTAGCACTCTTCTTTCTTTCCCAAGGCACTGTCAAATTTGTTACAGTGGACTAAAATTATAAAGATTGCAAATTCCTCATGGGATAGAATCATGTCATGCATGATTCTATGCACCCATAGTATATCATGTGTGCCTAGGGTAGATGCATAGTAAATTCTTACTAATTGAGTTTGCAGAGTAAATATTATCTTTATTACAAAATTGAGAACATCAATTTTATAAAATGTTTAAATAATTTCCTTAACATCTACAAGGTTAATATAATGTACCACTCAAACCATGACATTTCTAGACGTGAAAGACTGTCCCTGTGCATGAGGGGACACTAGCTTACCCTGGGGCTGTGTGGACTGATCCAAGTTACTGTTACCCTATTAACATTACACAGCTGATTGCTTGTCTGATGTTAACTGAAGAGTTTTCAGAGCCTCAACATTTTGTACAGGAAGAAATAGTGGAAAATGTTATTTCAACACCTTACCATTCCTTTCTCAACAGCACAAAATCTCTGTTTTTTCTCCTGACAGGATCAGGGGTGGGGAGTGTTAAGCTCTTCTTAGAAACTTCTCAAATCTTTGTAACTTAACATTTAGTAACAACTGATATAGACATACCAGCCAAGTAATTTCTACAGGTTTAAGTGAAAGAGTGAAAGGAAATCTGCAGTCTATCCAAGGTTTCTAAAGCATCAAGCATTTGATAAATGGATTTTGCCTTTATACAAATCATTTCAATTTCTAAGCCTTCATTTTCATATTCTGTGCATATACCCCCATATACAATATGTGTGTGAGTGTGTGTAGGGAATATAATCCTGAGTGTGCATATGTCAGTCAGTTCAGTTCAGTTGCTCAGTCGTGTCCGACTCTTTCCAACCCCATGAATCGCAGCACGCCAGGCCTCCCTGTCCATCACCATCTCCCAGAGTTCACTCAGACTCATGTCCATCGAGTCAGTGATGCCATCCAGCCATCTCATCCTCTGTCATCCCCTTCTCCTCCTGCCCCCAGTCACTCCCAGCATCACAGTCTTTTCCAGTGAGTCAACTCTTCTCATGAGGTGGCCAAAGTACTCGAGTTTCAGCTTTAGCATCATTCCCTCCAAAGAAATCCCAGGGCTGATCTCCTTCAGAATGGACTAGTTGGATCTCCTTGCAGTCCAAGGGACTCTCAGGAGTCTTCTCAAACACCACAGTTCAAAAGCATCAATTCTTCAGTGCTCACCTTTCTGCACAGTCCAACTCTCACATCCATACATCACCACAGGAAAAACCATAGCCTTGACTAGATGGACCTTTCTGGCAAAGTAATGTCTCTGCTTTTGAATATGCTGTCTAGGTTGGTCATAACTCTTCTTCCAAGGAGTAAGCATCTTTTAATTTCATGGCTGCAATCACCATCTGCAGTGATTTTGGAGCTCCCCAAAATCAAATCTGACAGTGTTTCCCCATCTATTTCCCATGAAGTGATGGGACCAGATGCCATGATCTTAGGTTTCTGAATGTTGAGCTTTAAGCCAACTTTTTCACTCTCCTCTTTCACTTTCATCAAGAGGCTTTTTAGTTCCTCTTCAGTTTCTGCCATCAGGGTGGTGTTATCTGCATATCTGAGGTTATTGATATTTCTTCTGGCAATCTTGATTCCAGCTTGTGTTTCTTCCAGTCCAGCATTTCTCATGATGTTCTCTGCATAGAAGTTAAATAAGCAGGGTGACAATATGTAGTGGCTACAAATCAAGACTGAATCATTTCTAAACTGTTATATTTGTTCAGTTCTTTTTTAAAATATAGACATATTGAATAACAGGCAAACAAAGGTCACCCAGCACACACAGGATCACTTTTCACTTTGAAAAAATTTAAAAAGCAAAAGATTGTGCAAAAATGTTCTGAGTATTAGTTATGTCAAAATGACCTTATAACTTGTAGAAAACAGATCTAATTGGGAGCTTAATAGCAACTAATAACTGGTAAGGGCTCCATTCGATGACACATGTTCCTGGTATTCTTGCTTTAGAAACTACTGCAGGCACACCTTACCAAGGAACTAAGACCCTGACCAAATAAGCACTAGGTTCCCTAGTAGTTCAGCTGGTAAAAATCCACATTCAATGCAGGAGACTTCTCAATTCCTGGGTCAGGAAGATCCCCTTGAGAAGGCATAGGCTACCCACTCCAGTATTCTTGGGCTTCCCTTGTGGCTCAGATGGTAAAGAATTCACCTGTAATGTGGGAGACCTGGGTTCGATCCCTGGGTTGGGAAGATCCCCTGGAGAAGGAAATGGCTACCAACTACAGTATTCTGGCCTGGATAATTCCATGAACTGTATAGTCCATGGGGTCACGAAGAGTTGAACACAACTGAGTGACTTTCACTTTTAGGTAAGCACTAAAAGCTCAACCCTTGCATGATGAAATCATTATTTTCATGTAGCTGCAGGAAAATCCAGTAAATCCAAGAAGTTTGGGGAGGTGATGCATGGAGGTTGGCACAGTAAACATCTAGAGAATTTAAGCTACATAATTTGAGATGAATAGTGTCCATTGGATATCCGAAAAGACTGCAGAGTTCAGAATGAGACATCTAGCTGGTGTTAGCAAAAATAGTACCTGTTTGTACTTTGTGTTTGATAGCTTAGTTGCATTTAGGGAAAGATTTATAAAGTTCTTCTGTGTGTGTGCAACTAGAATGTTTGCATGGGTTTCTTAAAGGTTTCAATGCCACTGAACCCCCGAAGACACACACATACACACGAACACTCTTGCATATGTGTGCTCACAGACACATGCACACAGGTGCACCTTGCATGTGATATTTCGCCATTAAAAAAGGTCTTAGCGACAATTCAGAGACAGCAAGGAAAATATCTTAATGTGGGATCTCTGTTTAAGGCTGATTTTAATGTTATCCATGCTTTTCTGTCTCGATAGAATAATAGGTTAGCAATGGGAAAGGCTTATGAAGCTTAATAGTCATGGAATGCAAAGTTTCCACCTTTGGCATTTCCTTCGTGAAATTTGTTAGAAAATGAGCTAAAAATAAGATACCCTATTTTAAAGAACTGATCAGTGAATGCCACTCTTCAAGAGTTTTCCAAAAGCATTTGTGTGTGGTATTACTGCATAGGAGTGGCCTAATTCAAATGCTTAATACCTGTAGGTGAAACTTGCCCTCTGTAGTCAGAACTGGTTTCAGGTGTTTTCACTCTAAATCTTCAGAAAAATCCTTTCCAAAAATCTCATTTGAAAAGAATATTGCTTATTACACCATGAAAATACAGAAGTTCCTTTATCAAACAGCTGCATGGGAGACTCACCTTATCCATGATCTTTTATTCTCCAGCTCAGACTAAAATAGATATAGCCACCTGACTGCAGGATGAGAAAATGAGCTTTCATGGTTTATTGTTGGTATTTTGAATGCTCCATTCCTTACTCCCAAGCCAACACCCTCCCCCATAAAAATAACAACACTAACAAAAACTCTACCTGCTCTGTAAACAACCTGCTCTATTTAACCAGAAGATGGTCAAATATATGAACTCTTATCCATTGAATGTCCAGCATATGGCTGACTACATCAACAATAAGAAGACTAAACCAATGATTAAGGAGTAAACAGTTCGGAGATACTGAAGGGAAAAAAAAAAAAACAAGAACATTTTTTGAAACATTGATATTTTAGATTTGAAAAGAAATTATCACAGGAAATTTCAAAAGTGTTTAAAATTTTCTTGGGTTTATTTTACAGTTTAGTATTTAACAGAGACTATGTTCCATAAATTTCTCAGGATTTAGAGGCACCTAATTTCTTAGTATGATCCTATTATACCTCACAATGAACTCTGTAGGTTCTTTTTGCAATTAACATAAATATCAAATTTAACACAAGTATCTACTCTAAGCTCAGTATCTTCTGCTTCAATCCATCACCTCATGAGTCTCTGACTCCCATTTCTGTTATCTCCTGCCTTCTTGACTGATCCCATACGCATCATACTTCCTTCACAAGCTTTATCACACTACATATGCTTAAGTGAATATGATTTTTCTCTGCAAGATTCCCCTTTAACATCATATTTAAAAATTCCAAAAATTATCCCCTATTTAAAACAACCTAATTGATCAGCTAAAACACAACTTGGCTGCATCCACTCTGGTTGTGATATGGTCAGAGCTATTTCAAACCCATACTAATTATGAATAACTAAACAAACAGTTTAAGTGACAGGTATTATAATATTTGCATAAATAGTGTGGTATGCGAGGCCAGATCAGTAAGCACTCTTGATGTAGGAGAGAAACTGACTCCAGCTTGATTTACAGGGAAAAGTATTAAAGAGAGTAAGAAAAGGTAAAGGGGCTGGAGAACTAGGCTTGAAAACTGGACAGGAATTGGGCAAGCAAAGACCATGATATGGAGCAAAATCTAACCTGCTGCCCATTGCATTCCTTCTGATCAACCCGTGAATTTGCTCCTTTGCATCATTCACTCAAAATTCAAAGTGCTGAGAGCACAGTACTTGAGTACTGGGAGCTTTATTAATTTTAGGTCACATACTTGTCCTGGGGTTTCAGGGCATTGGGGATGAGAAGAATTTGGCTTGGTAATTTCAGGATTTAATACAGGGAGCCCACAGTGACAACTGCGAACTGCAAATCCCTCTCCCCCAAATACTGTGCACACTGCTGAATTTGCTGAAGGGAGAGAATGCTGCTAATAGAAAAGGTGGTGAGTTGGACAATGATCAACTAAAGAATTAACAAATGTCTGTTTCAGTTCAGTTCAGTCACTCAGTCGTGTCTGACTCTGCGACCCATGGACTGCAACATACCAGGCTTCCCTGTCCATCACCAACTCCTGGAGCTTACTCAAACTCATGTCCATTGAATTGTTGATGCCATCCAACCACCTCATCCTCTATTGTCCCCTTCTCCTCCTGCCTTCAGTCTTTCCCAGCATCAGGGTTTTTTCCAGTGAGTCAGTTCTTCACATCAGGTGGCCAAAGTATTGGAGTTTCAGCTTCAGCATCAGTCCTTCCAATGAATATTCAGGACTGATTTTCTTCAGTATTGACTGGTTTGATCTCCTTGCAGTCCAAGGGACTCTCAAGAGTCTTCTCCAACACCACAGTTCAAAAGCACCAATTCTCTGGCACTCAGTTTTCTTTACAGTCCAACTCTCACATCCATATGTGACTACTGGAAAAGCCATTTCTTTGACTATGTCTGCTTACTGAATCTAAGTCAGTGTCCTTGGTTAGAGAAAAGACCTAAAAGGAATGTGTTCCTGAAGAAGTATCATTTAAACTGAAAGACAAGTTAGAATTTGTAAATTGAAGGAAATTAAAAATGAAGAATTTTTTTTAAAATTGAAGTATTGTTGATTCACAATGTTGTATTTCTGGTATACAGCAAAGTCATTCAGTTTATACATACACAGATATATGCACATATATGTACATGTATGTGCATTTATAAACACATACATACTTTTTCATGTTCTTTTCCATTATGGTTTATTACAAGATATTGAATATAGTGCTCTGTGCTGTAGAGTAGGTCCTTGTTGTTTATTTATTTTATATATAATAGTTTGTATCTCCTAATCCCAAACTCCTAATTTATCCCTCCCTTCTGCTTTTCCTCTTTGGTAACCATAAGTTTCTTTCCTATGTCTGTAAGTCTGTTTCTATTTTATAAATAAATTCATTTGTGTTATATTTTAGATTCCATACAGAACTGATATCATATGGTATTGACTTTCTTCACTTACTATGATAATATTGAGGTCCACCATGTTGTTGCAAGTGGCATTATTGAAAATGAATATTTTAAGTGGAAAACACACTATGTGTGCAGAGACAGAGAAAGCCCAGTGTTTTCAAAAATAGGAATATATTTGCTATGATGAGATTTTAGCCTGTAGGTAGAACAGTTAAAGGACATGAAATTGGAGTAATAAGAAGTTAGATCACAGAGATAAAATTTTAAATGTATTATTTTGGCAATGTGAAGTCCACAAAGTATTTCAAACAAGGGCTTGCCAAGATCAGATCTGTGTTATAGAACGATTACTTAGGCTGCAGTGAAGAGAATGGAGTTTAGTGATTCTCTCAAATTTAAGCTTGTTTCTTTAGGCTATGGGACAGATGTTAAAAATGACAACTTCATCTTCTTTTTACAGTTTATATTACCTCCAAATTCTTTGTTTCACTTACCAATTCACTTTTCTGATATGCAAACCTCTTGATATTATCATTCAAAAGAACTTACTTAGTATCAGATATCTTGTTTTGAGTATCACATTTGTTTTCTACTGTTGCTATATGCAGTCACAGGCTTAGTGGCTTAAAACAATACAGATTTATTATCTCATAGCTCTGTAGGTTAGAGACTTGACAGGGATCTTACTGGGCTAAAATCAAAGTATAGGCTGAGGGTCTTACTGTGTTTCTTCCTGAGGCTCGAGTGGAAAATCAATTGTTCCCTTGCTTTTTCTAGCACATAGAGACTGTCCACAGCCTGTAGCTCATGATGGCCTCCTTCTCCATATTCAAATCCAGCCATCTCTGGTTGAGCTCTCACACTGCATCATTCTGGCTCTGCTTCTGCCATTGTACTTCTTCCTCTGACTCTCTTTTCCACTTTTAAGGACCCTTTTGATTACATTGAGTCTACCTGATCATCTAGGATAATCTATTTTAACATTAGCTAATTTGCTACTTTAATTGCATCTGCAACCTTAATTCCCTTTTGTCATCTAAAATGACATATTCACTAGTTCTGGGGATTAGCATGTGGCTATCTTGGTGGAGCCACCACTACCATTTGCTGTCACAACCTTAGTCTCAGAATTGCCATGGTAGAGCCATCAGACTCTGACTCTGCTTTCCCCAGGGTAGAGCATTCAGGCTGTGGTATGTCCATGATGCTGGATGCAAATTCTTCAGCTCCCAGGTTTCTCTCTTTTCATACCACCATTACTGATGATCTCCATTCCCAGCTCTCTTGAAGAGGCACAGAATTCAAACATAAAGTCTTTCATAAATTACAAATGATTTTCTGATTACCCTTAAAAAATAGCAGGGTCCTTTCCTAAGCATTCTCATTCAAGTCTCACACCAAAGCTTCAGCCTAGCTTTTATTCTCCCTTGTCTTTTGCTATTTTTTTTTTCAGATGATAAAACTAACGTTCAGAGAAGCTCAGGGTGCAGCTAATAAAGTTGGCACTTCTACTTCAGCCGCGGTCTCCAGTCTTCACAGTGGAGTATCTACCATGTTCCCACCATAACAGCCTTGTCTATGGGATGTGTCCCTGGGCTCACATATTAACATTGATCCCACATGTAATTCCTACCATTCATGAAGGAGTCTCGTTATTTCCTTCCACATGTTCTAGACCCTATCTGAGATTCTCCCACCATTGGTAATTCTCTCTGTATTGCCGGAGCCCCCACTGGCCTGTCCCCTCGCCACCACCCCCTGCCCCATGCCTGCTTTTGCAGCTGAACAGGCTTGTTCTGGCTCCAGCAGTGCTCTTTTCCTCTCTGGATGGGAGGGAGGAAGGGAAAGATGAAGGGAGGGGAAGCAGTCCCTCCTAGAGATGTGGAAAGCTTTAGTGCCCTTCTCTCACAGATACCTGCTGTTTTGCTTTTGTTAGAAATCACCACCAGCCTGGCGATATCAACCTGCAATCTACAGTCACAATCAGATCAGACTCTTATTTCCTGGGATTCTGAGAGGGACTGAGGCTTCAGAAAGTTATAAATATAACACTTTACACACCGAACTGGATGCCCAGGGAGAAACCCCCTGCAATTAGCAACAGGACCTTGTGCTGATTAGATACAATGCTTTCAAAGAGTTCAGAGCCTGAGCTGTCAGGGCTTTACACGTATCCCCTACCCATCCTGAAAGGGCTCTAAAAGCACAGAAGACATCAGGTACAAGTAAGTCTTTTTTAATGATCCCACCTGAAAATGATATTTGTAAAGTATTTTAAAGTTTTCAGATTTGTTTAACTCATGTGATTTTATTCATTGCTCACAGCATTCTGTGAAAAAGGCAAGACAATTGCAGGTATCCCTTTCACAGATGGAGATGCTGCTGCTGCTGTTGCTCAGTCACTAAGCTGTGTCTGACTCTTTGCGACCCCATGAACTGCAGCACACCAGGCTTCCCTGTCCTTCACCATCTCCCAGAGCTTGCTCAGAATCATGTTCATTGAATCGGTGATGCCATCCAACCATCTCATCCTCTCTCGCCCCCGTCTCCTCTTGCCTTCAATCTTTCTCACCATAAGGGTCTTTTCCAAAGAGTCGGCTCTTCACATCAAGTGGCCAAATTATTGGAGCTTCAGCTTCAGCATCAGTCCTTTCAATGAATACTCAGGGTTGATTTCCTTTAGGATTGACTGGTTTGATCTCCTTGCAGTACAAGAGTCTCAAGAGTCTTATGCACCACAGTTTGAAAGCATGAATTCTTCGGCACTCAGCCTTCTTTATGGTTCAACTCTCACATCTGTACATGACTACTGGAAATTCTGAGGCCCGTCTTCACAGGGCTAGTGAGTGGTGTAATCAACATGAAAACTCAAGATCCAGGTTCCAATTCAATTCTCATGTCCTATGCCTTTTTGTTCTCAATTCTAGCTA
The DNA here is from genome assembly GCA_006408675.1 of Madoqua kirkii. NCBI lineage: Eukaryota > Metazoa > Chordata > Mammalia > Artiodactyla > Bovidae > Madoqua > Madoqua kirkii. Next base: position 39,186 of record SJYC01115449.1, on the reverse strand, counting down.
CTCACCTTTTTTTTACTACCTGTTCCACCTCAGTGGAGGTGGCTTGAGGGAACAAAAATGACAATAGATGCCAAAGCAGAGAGCTATCTTTTAAAATACAGCTTTCAAGACAACATTGTTACCTAAAGTATATTTGCATTAGCCTGGGGCACTGTTCTCAGAAAAAATATTCCCTTTCCAATTATGAGTATAATCAATAAATATGTACTGTCAGCCAACTTTGTAACAACCCTATGCTAAGTGCTGGAAGAGATTGCAAAATAGACAGGGTCAGAGATAAGGTTACTGTTGTCATAGGACACTGAGTGGAGAGAAAAAGTAGAATCCATGGAATGCTAGAGAAGCATTAATTTTTTAAAGAAATGCACACTGAGGATAAGTGCACAAAGAATGGAATGAGTAGAAATGGGGTCTGAACTGTGCATGGAGAATTTGAGTAAGGGGAACAGGGGATACGCTTTGTTTTAGTTTGTTGTTTGTATTAAGTTGAGGGACACCCTCAATAAAGATGCTAACAGGTCTGCTAACAGCCATCATGAGGTTCTGACAGCTTTCTGATTTTGACAGGCCTCATCCTTACAGCCATCTTTTTGCCTCTGGATGATGATGGGGCCTCAACCTGCTGCTGTCGCTTCAGTCGTGTCCCACTCTGTACAACTCCACAGATGGCAGCCCACCAGGCTCCTCTGTCCTTGGGATTCTTCAGGGAAGAACACTGGAGTGGTCTGCCATTTCCTTCTCCTACATCCTTGCAAACCTCAGTAGGCAGAGTCTGAAACCCTTCAGTTTTAACTGTGAGTCCATATGACCACAGTCACCTATGAATGCTTTCAAGGATGCTCCCCATGCGCCTGTCCTCATCCTCACACATTTCTGAAGGTAATAAGGCTGCTGTTACATAACACAATGGCCAGTACTTTCCCAGAGTATAAGCAGGTGTTTTAAATATAAGCTTTGGTATATACATCTCATATAAAAACTCTTGGTACACTCAAAACTATGGTAAAGGCTTGTAATATGTGTCTCTGTCTGTATCGCTTCTTCCAGACACATAGGGAGTTATTGACCGTGGCTCCCTGCTTGAAACTGGGGAGCGATGTTCTGGCCATGGGTTAGGCAGAAGTAACATGAGTGACACATGTCACTTTTAGATCAGAGCATCTAACTCTTACCTAAGAGCCTCACAACTGGCGACATCCATCTGACTCCCAAAATGAGGAGGACCTGGAGCTGAACTCCCTCCTTAGGTGTGATTGACAGATACTCTGAATGAGAGATTAACCTTTGTTGCTTAAATCACTGAAAATGTTGGCGTTGATATATTCTGCAGCATAACCTAGCCAATTCTGAATACCTTATTTAAAATTTTTTGAAAGAATGGGTGGAATAAATTCAGTCTACTTTCACCCAGTGTCTGATTCTCAGCAGTCCCTCTTTACTTCCCTTAAAGACTTCCTAAATTCTGTCTGTTCATGATGGCTTTGTATTTTTTCTGGGCCCCTATCCAGCTCGGTAGGCATTTTTCTGAAATGTTTCTTGTGGCAGAGAATTATTTTGTCAAAGAATTTGGACTAAGCCCCGGGAAGCCCTGTGGTAAAGCAGAGGATCTAGGTTACAGACCTCTGTGCCTCGCCCATCGACTGCAAGTTCTTCCATGTTTCTAGATCAGAGGGCCTGATCTTTCCTTCTGCCTGCTTTTAGGAAGTACTGAGTACCTTCTCTGGTGGCACAATGGTAAAGAATCCAGCTGCCAACATAGATTCAGGTTCGATCCCTGGGTCAGGAAGATCCTCTGGAGGAGGAGAAGGCAGCCCACTCCCAGTATTGTTACCTGGAAAATTCCATGGACAGAGGAGCCTGATGGGCTACAGTCCATGCAATTGCAAAGAGTCAGACACTCCTGAGTGACTGAACACGCAGGTACCCTCTACCCCAAAGTATAAAACCTTGCTTTGCCAGTATAGTCCCAGGAGGAAGTTAACCAAGGTACAAATCCATCTTGTCTAAATGGGTCAATATATGTAGGCTGGAGAATGAAAAACTTTAAATTTGCAACGTCCTTTCTTCCTACTTCCTTAAGAATACTTTCTTTCCCTCTCCCTGAAAGTTCTAGCTGTTCCTGCCTGTTAGATATCATCTTCATTATTAGAGTACACTTTGTTGCCATAGCAATTCATTTATACTCTCCCATTTTATTGCACTTATAGCTGTTACAAGCAAAAGAGAAGGGGCAGGTGGAGCATGAGTTTTCTTTCAAGTGCTAGGCTTCTCCTCCTCTGAGAAACTTTTAGCTCCCCTGAAAAAGGAGCTCACAGTCAGGAAGAGCAGAGGGGGTGCACGGCAGCAGAAGACAGGCTGTAGCTCTCTAGTCTGGAACTGGAAAAGGGCACAGTACTTTTCTGACCCTGGTGGGATTACATCATTCTTGTATTTATTCTTTCTTTTTAGGCTTCAGCATTTATACTTTAAAAGAAAACAAAAAAGTAAGCAGGCCCTCGATCAGTGATAAAGATCAAAGAGGAAGCAGAAGCTGGAAAGTTCTACCAAAGTGCCTTTCTAAGGTCCTAAATACCATGTCTCAATTAAGGTGACCCTAAACCCCCAAATCACTATAATGATGATAATAACTTGCCTGTGCATAGTTCCTTTGCTCTTTTTGATAACTTGTATGTGCAAAGCACCTTTGCTCTTTTTGTGTAGTTTTGTATGTACTGCTTTTTCCCCCAATCTTATTTTTTTTAATTGAAGGAAAATTGCTTCACAATATTGTTTTGGCCTCCATCATACATCAACATGAGGCAGCCATAGGTTTACACCTTCCCACCTCCTCTCCCTTCTCACCCGTCTAGGTTGTTAGAGAGGTCCCATCTCAGTTTCCTAAGTCATACAGCAAATTCCCATTAGTTATCTATTTTACATATGGTAATTATATATGATAATAACTTATATGTGGATAGTACCTTTGCTCTTTTATTACTGCTCGTTTATGTACTGCTTATTTATTTTTTTGGTGTTAAATAGTACCCTCTTAATGAAGACTTCTCCATGAACTATATTTCATACTGATGTCTTAATTCATCCATTTTTGTTGCTTTTTCAACAATACCTTCAGATCTCCTACTACCTGTATTGAAGAGACAGCATCTTAAATTATCTAATCCTACCACTGTTTTACTTTATGGGCATCAGTCTCAGCCCAGCAGACAGGTCTTGCTGTTTGAGAATGGGTTCTCAGACAGCTTCTGCGGCTCACATGGGGACCACTACAGTGTGAGGCACTCTGTAAACTTCACAGGCTGATGGAGAGTCAGACTTTTGTCCAGAACTACGAATATGGATTTGACACTTAGAACTTTAAAATTATCTGTCTGTCACAGGCCAGTGACTTAGGCTATTTGTATAGTAAAAAGTGCAATGAAGGTTTCCTTTTTCAGCATGATATTAAACATTATCAAATTTTTAAAATACTTCTTAAATATTTTTGTCAGAGGAAAGATCTGCGACTTTCAACTGTAATTTTTAAATGTTCAATATGTATAGACAAGCTGCTGTATTTTATATAAATGAATATATTCATAGAACAAACTTTAAATTTCAGAAAACAACACAGACTGTAGGAGTTTAAATTCCTGTTCGTGTTCCAGTAGCAATGAGGAATGTGTCCATTTTAAGAATAGCGGCAAATGATTGAGGAGGAGTGCATTTCTACCCTTGCTGGAGGCTGCTATTTTGTGGAGAAGCGCTTGTGGTCTGGTGACTCAAGAAGAGAGATAGGTAGCTACCCATGTATTCTAAATTCTGCTTCCACCGCTCCATCTGTCCCAGACTCATGCTGAGACCTTGTCTGGGTAACACTACCCTCTACTGGGTGGAACCAGAGCAACAACTCAATCCCTTTAATCCAGTGCAACATGTTGCAGTATTTAAACTGTAAGAGAGACCCTTAGGGTTTGTTTTTAGAGATGAGAAGACTGACATTCAGAAGGCAGAAATGTCAGGACTGTGACTCTTAGTTTACATCAGAGGCCAAAGAACTCTGCTTTCCTTATTCTTTAGATGGCTAATTTCCCCCAAAATTTCAGAGTAGGGTAGAGGCTCTGAACACAACACACAGCAAAAACACAATGTATTACTTGCAGCTATGGGAATATTTGTCAATAACCAGTGCCCCCTGCTGCATGAATTACCTGTGCTATTTAAACCTAGCACAGATAAATTTTTTTTAGATAAGCTCATCACAGACTGTTGCATTATTCGTAAGACTACTTGAACACACTGCTTTCTTTTTTATCTTTTGTAAATGTTTCACTGTTTGCTGCTTCAACAAGAATGTGTCTTCAGATGGAACTTTGTCTTACAGGCCTATGGGGCTTTGATAATGCACATTTTAAGAGCAGGATTTCTCTAATTGTAAGACCAATTAAGGTAAGGATACCTTAATTGGTATCCTTACTCCTTCTCCTACGTTTTCATGAGACATTTTGTGTTTGGCTCGAGCATAAAATGGACCACATGAACAGATGGAGGAGGCAGCCATCCATATGGGAAAGAGAGGACTGGATAGGCCAAAGTATTGGGTGACTTAAATTACAATAACACCTGATCTCTCAGTAATCCAAATGTTAATCAATCACACTTATTTAGCACACAGTTAACCTAGCAGCAGGTGATAACAGCAGAAACTGGTGTTACCTAGACCTTAATCCCATAAGAGGAGCCCTAGTGCTCTCACTTAATGTCTGTATTCTCTTATTTCATATAAATTCTTTAAAAGAGGCCCAAAGTACATGAAGACAGCAAAGTCTGGGGTCAGGGCAGGAGTGGTGGTGGAATGGGCTGTTTATAGGCATGTGCGCACACAGGAGTACAGAGGAACAGCTGGTGCTATGACAGAAAGCAGGAGACGAAGCGAGAGAGTTGTCTGAAAGTACTGTGACCTCAAGATCACTAACAACCCTTTGCAAAGGGATCAGAAGTCACACCTACCTCAGGAGAGTCTGAGTTAATTTTATAATAATGACCTGCATGTGTGCTAAGTCACTTCAAATGTGTCCAACTGTTTGTGACCCCATGGACTGCAGTCCTCCAGGCTCCTCTGTCCATGGGATTCTCTAGGCAAGAATACTGGAGTGGATTGCAATGCCCTCCTCCAGGGGATCTTCCTACCCCAGGATTTGAAACCACATCTCATCTGTCTCCTGCATTGGCAGGTGGGTTCTTTACTACTAAAGTCACCTAGAAAGCCCAATGAGTGAGTGAAAGTCATTCAGTCGTGTCTGACTCTTTGCAACCCCATGGATTATACAGTCCATGGAAATCTCCAGGCCAGAATCCTGGAGTGGATAGCCTTTCCCTTCCCCAGGGGATCTTCCCAACCCAGGGATAGAACCCAAGTATCCCACATTGCAGGCAGATTCTTTACCAGCCGAGCCACAAGGGAAGCCCAAGAACACTGGAATGGGTATCCTGTCCCTTCTCCAGTGGATCTTCTGACCCAGGAATCGAACCAGGGTCTCCTGAATTGCAGGCAGATTCTTTACCAACTGAGCTATCAGGGAAGCCCATGACCTAGAATGGTTTAAAAAAAAAAAGTTGTGTTCTATTAATATTAAATTCTACTTAAAAAAAAAAAAGCTCCGTAGTCTTCATTCAAAAGTAGTTAGAATGACTATCCAGAATAAGCCATAAGAGTTACGAGAACTTGAATGAGAACCTACTATATACCACAGGGAACTCAAATCTCAAAAAGACAGTATATATGTACACATAGAGCCGATTCATTCTGCTATACAGCAGAAACTAATACAACATTGTAAATCAACTAGACTCTAAATAAAAAGTTTAAAAAAGTTTGAGAACTAGATGTATTTTATTGGCTCTTTGGAATTCCTATACTAAAATAAAAAGTTGCTTTATTTAAGTCATTTAACAAAAATATATCAAATGCCTCATCTACTTGTTGCCAGGCAAATGTTTTAGTCACAAAATGTTCTCTATGTATCCAACAGTCATAAATTCTTGTCCTCACTGAGGACAAATGGAGGAAGGCATTCAATAAGCAAAATACATACATAAATGTTTACAGAATACAACGCTTCCCAGGTGGTTCAGTGGGTAAAGAATTGGCCTGGCAGGAGACACAGGATGATGCAGGTTCGATCCCTGGGTCAGGAATATCCCTGAAGGGGGCATGACAACCCACTCCAGTATTTTTGCTTGAAAAGTCCCATGGAGAGAGGAGTCTGGCAGCTACAGTCAGCAGGGTCACATAGAGGCAGATAAGACTGAAGTGACTGAGTACGTATGCCCATATAGAATATGAGATGCAAGCAATAATTTGAGGAAATATGAAATAAAAAATGAACGCCATTGAAGCTGGTGAGAAGCTGCAATTTTAAATAAGCTAGTGAGGAGAGGTTTCCCTGAGAAGTGGTTTGGGGAGCAAAAACTCAGAGAGGGTGAAGAAGCAAGCTATGCACTTGTCCACAGGAAGGCTCATTATGTTATACATTTATACTGAATAACTGTATTCTTCCGTAATCTCAATTGCAAACTCCATGCTCTGACCACTATCTCTTTCTATTTTCAGTTCTTTTTTCTACTCTCTGACTTCAGCAGTCCTTGGATCTGACATTGATCTAAACCCCTTTTCACTCGTCTCATGTCCTTCAGTTCAGTCCAGTTCAGTCGCTCAGTCGTGTCCGACTCTTTGTGACCCCATGAATCGCAGCACGCCAGGCCTCCCTGTCCATCCCCAACTCCCAGAGTTCACTCAGACTCACGTCCATCGAGTCAGTGATGCCATCCAGCCATCTCATCCTCTGTCTTCCCCTTCTCCTCCTGCCCCCAATCTCTTCTAGCATCAGGGTCTTTTCAAATGAGTCAACTCTTTGCATGAGGTGGCCAAAGTATTGGAGTTTCAGCTTTAGCGTCATTCCTTCCAATGAACACCCAGGACTGATCTCCTTTAGAATGGACTGGTTGGATCTCCTTGTAGTCCAAGGGACTCTTAAGAGTCTTCTCCAGCACTGCAGTTCAAAAGCATCAGTTCTTCGGCACTCAGCTTTATTCACAGTCTAACTCTCACATCCATACACGACCACTGGAAAAACCATAGCCTTGACCAGACAGACCTTTGTTGGCAAAGTAATGTCTCTGCTTTTGAATATGCTGTCTAGGTTGGTCATAATTTTCCTTCCAAGGAGTAAGCATCTTTTAATTTCATGGCTGCAGTCACCATCTGCAGTGATTTTGGAGCCCCCAAAATAAAGTCTGACACTGTTTCCCAATCTATTTGCCATGAAGTGATGGGACCGGATGCCATGATCTTCGTTTTCTGAATGTTGAGCTTTAAGTCAACTTTTTCACTCTCCACTTTCACTTTCATCAAGAGGCTTTTTAGTTCCTCTTTCTGCCATCAGGGTGGTGTTATCTGCATAACTGAAGTTATTGATATTTCTCCAGGCAATCTTGATTCCAGCTTGTGCTTCTTCCAGTCCAGCATTTCTCATGATGTACTCTGCATAGAAGTTAAATAAGCAGAGTGACAATATACAGCCTTGACGTACTCTTTTTCCTATTTGGAACCAGTCTGTTGTTCCGTGTCCAGTTCTAACTGTTGCTTCCTGATCTGCATATAGGTTTCTCATGTCCTTGCTGCTGCTGCTAAGTCGTTTCAATCGTGTCCGACTCTGTACGACTGCATGGTGTCCAACGGAGTCGGACCCCATGACTTAGCAACTAAACAACAGCAGCAAAAATTTAAACTAGGTGCTGCCTAGAAATCATACCACAGAATTCTAGTCCATTTGCTCATCTACAATCCCAGATGTATATTACACTCTTTCCTGTTTCATTTTAATTTCAGTTTACTCTCAGTTCTATGACCTTGCTTCCTATTCCACGAAGAGGAAAACAGTCCATGGAAGAATGCTTTCACAAGTTCCCACCACCATACACCCGGCCCACCCAGCTACCAGCGTCAGAGCTGCCTTCTGCCCTGTTGCAACAGATGCAGTGTCTGTGCTTCTAGGGCCCCTCCTTGGGGCACCTCATCTGATCCTACTTTGTCTGTCCAAGGACACGCCAGCAACATTGTCCTTCATCATCAATATTTTCCTTTTTACTGAACCCTTCTCATTAGCTTACAAACAAGCCTGTTCTGGAGTCTATGTTTTCCTGATACCAATTCATCTTTTTACTTTTTTATAGCAACATTTCTCAAGAATTTCCTATCCTTAATATATCTGATTCCTCTTCCACGCATTCATTTGTTTTTTTGAAATGACTCCAATCGGGCTTTCTATGTTTCTAGCCCCCCTATATTTTCTCAAGCTCTAACAAGCTCTACTTTGCTATATCTAGTGATTACTTTTCATCAAGATTGACCCGTCTGTATCACTTGATTTAGTTTTCTTTACCTATTAGAGCTTCCCTGATAGCTCAGTTGGTAAAGAATCCGTCTGCAATGTAGGGACCCCGGTTCAATTCCTGGGTCAGGGATATCTACTGAAGAAGGGATAGGCTACTCACTTCAGTGTTCTTGGGCTTCCCTTGTGGCTCAGCTGGTAAAGAATCTGCCTACCATGCGAGAGACCAGGGTTAGACCCCTGGGTTGGGAAGATCCCCTGGGGAAGGGAAAGGCTATCCACTCCAGAATTCTGGCCTGGAGACATGGACTATATAGTCCATGGGATCACAAAGAGTCAGACACGACTGAGTGACTTTCACTTTCACCTATTAAGGCTTCTTTTTATTGCCTGTCACCAAGTACATCCTAAAGGGATTTTGATGGGAATACACTAGAGTCTGGAACCCTGAATCTGTGGGGAACATTATAATAAAAATCAGATTTGTATATTACTTCACATTCCACAATATCATATATAGCATCTATTTTAATATTTACAATAATCCCAGGTGAAAGGCATTTTTCAGATGACACCTGTTAAGAAGGAAGACGTGACAAAGACAGGATTACATACATTTATGTAGTTTCTCAGAGGCAGAAGCAAGCCTGTGATGGATAGTGGATATTGGACAGTGGGGGTTGAGCAGAGTGGGTAGTTCTGCATGCTGAAGAGGAAATCCAGCCAAGGAAAATAAAGAGCATCAAAATAAAGAAGTAAAACAAGATGGAAGAGGCTGATTTTGCATTGTTTGTCATTTTACACCCAAATGGTTTTAAAGCATGAGACATGCTACTAGAAAAGTTTAATAGGGAAGAATCCTTGAAGTTGGTTTTAGGAATAAAATAAAAAGCCTCTGGATTCTATCCTCATGCCTAATGAGAAACCAACAGGAGTGTTCTAAATGTTAACTTTTGTTGTCTCTCCTTATAAAAACCTCTTGATGATAAAATAAAAAGTGTGAAGATAGTTATGGACTGAATCTTTGTGCTCCCTCCAGATTCACATTTGAAATCTTAACCCCCACCCCCCGCCATGTGATCTTATTAGGAGATGGACTCTGTGGGAGGTGATAAAGCCCCCATGTGATCTTATTAGAAGATGGACTCTGTGGGGAATGATAAGGTCATAAGTATGGGAGCCTCCTCTGGGGGATTGGTGACCCCAGAGTGCTTTCTCACCCTTTCCACCGTAGCAGGATGCAAACAGCAAAGATCCAGCAGGGGAACCAGCCCTACTGACACTCTGATCCTGGACTCAACCCTTCACAACTGTGAGAAATAAATCTCTGTTGTATACAAGTCACCCAGTCCATGGTACTTTGTTATAGCAACCTGAACTGTCAGAGACAAGAACATTACAATTTACTGCCCATCTTAGTTCAGACTCTGATTTTAAAAATAACATAGAATGAATGGCTTAAATAACAAGAATTTATTTCTCATAGTCAGGAGGCTGGGGATTCTAAGATCAAGGAGATGCTGACATATTCAGCATCTCTTGAGAATCTGCGCCCTAGTTCATAGACAACTGTCTTCTATTTGGCTCGTCCTCATGTGGCCCTTGTGATCTCTCTTATAAGGGCACTAATCACATTGAAGAGGGGTCCACCCTATCGACCTTATTACATCACAAAGCCCAATATCCGAACACCATCATATTGGGAATTAAATTTCACCATATGAATCCTGGGAGAACACAAATATAGCAATGCCCAGAATTTTTCACCCTGAGTCTCTAATATTGAAAGGAAATCTGAAACTCTCTAGAGTTCTTTTCAGAGACTAACCTGAGAAGGTTGCCACCACCAGTCTTTCTAGAGTTAATCTTAGGACACAAGCAGATCTAGGCAATACATAAGAGACTAAATAGAAGTTTGCATGTCAACCAACTCTAGCCCCATCCATCTGACTGTCACACACATGTACGTATGTACACACACACACACTCATACAGAAGCGATACACTGTTGTATGGAAACAGTTGCAGCTGTTTTACCACAGCTCAGTGGTAAAACATTCCACTGAGCACCTTCTATACAGATTAAACCTTTGTTTTTCTATGCTTTGAAGCTGATAAAAGAGAACACTTAGATGAACTAAATAATAAAGAGATCCCATTATTGCCATTTAATTCTGCGCATATAAGGATAAAAAGGCCTTCCTTCCATGAAATTGTAATGCTGATTACCTTTCTCTAGTCTCTTTAAATCCAATCACTTAGCTCAATTCATCAGCATTTAAATACAAAGAGGATGGTTTCATAAATCGAGACAACACAATTCAGTGCCTTGACATACTGCATTTGCTATCAATTATGCTAGTCATAATCTCAAGTATTAGAGAAGGATTGGTATATTAACTTAAATACTGCTCAAGGGACTGTGCTGCGTTCACAAATTTGTTATTATTTTTTAAGTTTCTATGTTGCTCATTGTACTTCAGTAAGCTGAGAAAGAGAATCAGAGGTGTGGATACTGTATATGCTCTTGCCTCTGCATGTTGCCCATTATTTTATTGTAATTAATTTCTATTTATTTATTGGAGTGTAGATGGTTTTCAATGTTGTGTTAGTTCCAGGTGTACAGCAAAATGACTCAATTATACATATACATATGTCCATTTTTAGATTTTTTTTCCCATATAGGTCATACAATGTATTAGAGTTCCCCATGCTATACAGTAAGTCCTTAATTCTATTTATATATAGTAGTATGTATGGGTCAATCCCACTCTCCCAATTTATCCCTCCCTCCCCACCCCCAGGCCCTGTAAGTTTGTTTCCTACATTCATGACTCTACTTTTGTTTTGTAAATGAGTTCACTTGCACCCTTTTTTAAGATTCCACATATAAGCAATATCATATGATTTATCTTTCTCTGAACTTACTTCACTCAGTATGACAATCTCTAGTTCCATCCATATTGCTGCAGATGACATTATTTTGTTATTTTTTATGACTTTGCACTATTTCACTGCATACATGTACATCTTCTTTATCCATTCCTCCATCAATGGACATTTATGTTGCTTCCATGTCCTGGCTCTTGTAAATAGTGCTGCAATAAACACTGTGGCGCCTGTATCTTTTTGAATTATGGTTTTCTCTGAATATATGCCCAGGAGCAAGATGGCTGGATCATATGGTAGTTCTATTTTTAGTTTTTTTAAGGTACCTCCATACTGTTCTTCATAGTGACTATACCAATTTATATTTCCACCAACAATGTAGGAGGGTTTCCTTTTCTCCACATCCTCTCCAGCATTTATTATTCATAAAATTTTTGTTGGTGGCCATTCTGACCAATGTGAAGTGATATCTCATTGAAGCCTTGATTTGCATTTCTCTAATAATAAGTGATGTTGAGCACCTATTCATGTGCTTTTTGGCCATCTGTATGTTTTCTTTGGAGAAATGTATATTTAGATCTTTGTGCATTTTTGATTGGCTTTTAAATATATATACATATATATATTTAGCTTCATGAGCTATTTTTATATTTTAGAGATTAATCCTTTTTGATTGCCCATTATTTAAAATTCTATTTTATCAATCCTTATATGATCTCTGATCTTGATATATCCTTGCTTTGTTTTCAAAGACTTATTTAAATAGAGTTATACCATCCATTCGGAGAAGGCGATGGCATTCCACTCCCAGTACTCTTGCCTGGAAAATCCCATGGATGGAAAAGCCTGGTAGGCTACAGTCCATGGGGTCGCAAAGAGTTGGACACGACTGAGCGACCTCACTTTCACTTTTCATTTTCATACATTGGAGAAGAAAATGGCAACCCACTCCAGTGTTCTTGCCTGGAGAATCCCAGGGACAGGAGAGCCTAGTGGGCTGTCATCTATGGGGTCGCACAGAGTCGGACACAACTGAAGCAACTTAGCAGCAGCAGCAAACCATCTATCATATGTAATGGTGTGACTGAGAAAATACATGAGTCTTAAATAAGTTATTTCTCTGAGTCTAAGTCTCTCCATATATAAAATCATAACAACACTCACCTCCATGGATTATTATGTGAACTAGACAGCCACTGAACTTTTTGCTCTTTCCCTCACCAGAGGTTACCCTAGAAATGTCCTTGTAAGAATCAAGAATGTGTTTTAGATTTAGATGTGTATTTTTCCTTATGTTATCTTTCTACTTTTTTTCCACAGAGATCATTTTCATGAAAAATAAAATATTATGAAAAATGACAAATCATCTACAGTTGCATCACTCATAGTATCTATTTATTCATTCACTCAACAAATATTTATTAAGGATCCATTATGTGCTAGGAATGGTTCTAAATTTTGAAATTAGAGCACTAAATGAAACAGACAAAAATCCTTGCCCTTAGGAATAGCTTTCATTTTTCCTCTCCTTTGCATTTCTCTTCTACATATACAAATGTGATATGTGGATGCAGTAACTGTAGTCATGCTTTTTACTTTGCTTCTTTCATTTATTATTATATCTTTAAAATATTCCATGTTGCTAAAGTCTGTAATTTTTATGTTAAAACAATATTGCTTGGAGTTGATACACAATAATTTAATTGCCCAGTCCTCTAATGTTGGAAATTTAGCCCCAGCACCCATCCCCAGGTGCAATGAGCATCCATGTAAATTTAACTGTTTCTACTGATTTGCTTTATATAAATACATCATGGTGGGATTATTGTGTCAAAGTATAAGAACACTATTATATCATTTAGGTAAAAGTAAGAAATAAAGTCCAACTCATTATTCTCTGGTGGACTCTTTCTACATAGTTTGAAGATAGTGTACAACTTAGTACTCCATACATGGAGTACTATAGGAATTCAAACATTTAGTTAAGATAGGAAGAAACAGGGAGACAGATTTTAGCTATATAGCTCTTAAAAAAGATGAGATTTCCAAAGTGGAAGGTGTGTGGCCCAGAGTGGCAGAAGAACCAGCGGGGACAGAGTGGGTTGAGGTTATGCAAAGGTCACAAGTGAAGACTGGATAAATTCGAACATGATCTAATAAATAGTGGAAAATCATTGTCATTATTTCAGCAGCAGAAAGGCACAAAGAAAAAGTGTTACATAATCTGTAAAAGCAATACTGTCTTGCTTTAGGGAAGCTGAGGAACCTGGATTACATTTCATTTTACTGAGCTTTTACATTTGTTATTAAACCCCAAAGCTTCCTCTCACTGTTCTTCAGGGCATGAGGAATATAAAAACCCTAAAGCAGGATCAAGCCCAGTGTGTCGATGGGGAATATCCTAAATGGGATGTGCTCGGTCAGCACAGCATGCCTGACCCTCCTATGAGGAAGATCTAGAATCAATAATCCCTAGAGAGGGAGGGACAGTTCTGTATGGGAGAAAAGTTCTTCTAGCTCGTGAACTATCCAAAAAAAAATTCCTTCCATTCCAGGTAACTTGGCTTCTACTCATTAAGTGAGGCAGCATTAATAATCAGTTAACATTTCAGCCCAAAGGTCAGAGTATAGATAAGGGGATTTTGCTTTTTTGGAGTATCTTTTTCTGGTCCTCAAATCAAAGGTTATTAAAATTGAAAGACTGGGCAATCCCTGAAGAATGGAACCCAGTTCCCTTCAGGGGACTTGGGTATGGCAGTGATTAGATACCATTCAGGCTGTTTGTTCCCAATTAATTGGAGTGGGGCGGGAGAGATTCCACTTAGGCAAAATATATTCTGAGGACAGGGCTTCACTTTAAATGTGCTCTGCTTCCCTGGTGGCTCAGACAGTAAAGTGTCTGCCTGCAGTATGGGAGACCTGGGTTCAATTCCTGGGTCGGGAAGATCCCCTGGAGAAGGAAATGGCAATCCACTCCAGCACTCTTGCCTGGAAAATCTCATGGACAGAGGAGCCTGATAGGCTACAGTCCATGGGGTCACAAAGAGTCTGACATGACTGAGCGACTTCACTTTCTTTCACTTTCTCCTAATTGTGGAACAGTGCCTGGATTAGTACCTGCCTCATAGTACTTGTTCAACAAAGTTTAATAAATGAATGAACCATATATACTAGATGCCCATTAAATATTTGGTAATTACCTATTTGTTCAGTTTACAAGTTTTCTGTACCTGAATCTTTTTGACTAAAACTTAGTAAGGGAGAAAACTTTCCCCTCCATTACAGTGAGAGGAGCTTGAGAGAAGAAGAGTAGAGGAAAGGAAAAGACGGTGTAGATGTCACCATAGGATAATGTGTCAGATGGGCCTGTATTACTCTTAGCTATTGAAAGGTCTCTTGTCAGTTGTAAGACCATTTTCCAAAGCTATAAACTACCATAGGGAGATATGAAGATGTCACTGTTTGTTCAATGTTCCATTATCAAAGGCTATGCAGTAACTAGCATGTACAACACATCCATGCATGTTTGCTGAATACATGACTGAAAAAAGGGAATATGGCTCTTCCTCCAGGGATTTCATAGTGAGGGCAGGAGACAGAGCCCCACAAGAGAATTATGGAAACTTAGAAGACGTCCACAGCCTAGGACTCCATTAGTGATCAACTCTCACGAATGCTCAATCAATCATAAATCCTTCTACAGAGCCATTTTCCATACTTCGGTCTCCATAAGGATACCTTGAGAAACTATGGGGTTAATTTCTAACTCTCTATCTATCTCTATGCAGGATTGGCAGAGTGGGAGAGATTTGAAAACAAAAAACAAATAGAAGATCACGTATGACTCTCTAGTTGGAGAAAGAATACATATAACCATAAAATAATGAGAGACTAAGAATATAAATGCAAAAATTCCCCTATTGAAACCTTTCTTCTTAGATAATTGCCCTGAAAAACATGACCAGGGCTTGGGAATAAGCATCAAATTGGTGGGACATAAAGCTAGTTATAGCTTAGAAGCTCTCATTTTGCAAAATTATCTTGCAAGTATAGCATATCCTAGGTACCCAAACCAGATGGCATAAGATTTGCTACCTTAAATATGCAGCCCACATGTCCACTGAATTGTGTAAGGGGCTAACTGGGAACATTAGATAACAACCCAAGCAACATAAACAACCCTGAAGTCATAGAAAACCAAAAGAAAATATATAGCTTTCTAAAGATTTTAAATGTTTAAAGCCCCTTAAGAAATACAGCATTTGCAAAATAAATATAAAAAATGTTGAATTGGCACTGGATTAACATACTATAATGCAGCAGTAGCAAATGAATCCCATGGTATCTGAATAATTAAGAGCCAGGATAGGATTTATAATCTAGGGCAACTAATACACAGAGCTGTAAATGCTGATCTAGCATTAAGAATTCAGCGCAACTGTATTGATGTCTTACTGTGGAGGCCTATGTATTTTTCTGCTTTATTTTAGGATAGGAGAGAACATGGATAGGTGAATCTGAGATCTATATTTATAATTTTGCTTCTATTTGATATCAAAGTTTGCATTAGAACAATATCAGACATTTAAAAAGGTAATCTGCATTTCTCATTCTTAGCATTTAACACTTTTAAAAACAGCTTGTAAGGTATCACTCCAGGTTCCTCGTATCTTCCCTCACCAGTCAGTTACTGAATTCATTCATTCATTCCACAAACATCTGTTGAGTACCTACTAAGTGTAAAATGCTATGCTAGGCTTTGGATCTGTGAAATGACTGAGATTCTCCATCCTGGTGGAAGTTTATGGTCTTTGGAAAGTCATTTAGTTATGAGTAGTGATGCAGGAAGATGTTAGCTTGTTTAGGTAATGGCAAATCCTTTGGTGTGGATACAGCATGAAGGAAGTGGAGAAAATTAAACTGGAAAAATAATTACACATTTCCCTGTTAATAGAAGATCAATGGAGAAATAAGTAATTTTGCACTAAGGTATGTGAGAAATGACCAGGTTACAGCTTTAAATGATAACCTTGAAACCATAGAGAGGACAGCTTGGAAGAGGAAGGGACTGAAGACAGAAAATTAGATAAAATTCTGAAATTTTCCAAGGATACTGAGTGTTTAGGATTAAGGCTGCAAAAGTGGCAACAGAGAAACATATTTGAGAGGCATTGTTGAGGCAGAAGTGATAGTTGTATCAATTTACTGTGGAATTAGTAAATTAGATTAGGGATTATGACTAAAGATATGAGTTGATAATATTATAAATAAAACCATAAAGTGTGTGTAGGGGAAGCCAGGGCTGAACTTAGAGAATGCCCTAAGAATTAAGAGACCAAGAAAAGAAAGAAGAGCCACTGAAGAACGATGATTGATACTGTGCTTTAGTACAAGTGAACACAGTGAAAGCAAGTGCACAAGATTAAGCTCAAGAATTGCTTTTTACAACTGGAAGAGATCTTCCAAAGCATCATTGAGTCTAATTCTGTAACTTTGAAGATTAGGAAGACCACCTGCCCAATGTATTTGCCTCATTAGTGGCACAGCTGAGACTTGAATTCAATGTTTTGACTCCACAGCCAGTTTTCTTTCCATTGTATTTACATCTTTCTGATTATTTATGTGTTATCATCAGCTTTCTATCAGGTCTTTTGCTTGTGTCATATTTATATCTCCTGGAAGTCAACTTCTAATTTAATACATTCTAGAGAGCCTTGAACTGGGATTTGGGAAATCTTACTTCAAGATTCCCTTGTGGCCCAGCTGGTAAAGACTCCACCTGCAATGTGGGAGACCTGGGTTCGATCCCTAGGTTGGGAAGATCCCCTGGAGAAAGGAAAGGCTACCCACTCCAGTATTCTGGCCTAGAGAATTCCATTGACTGTGTAGTCCATGGGGTCACAAAGAGTTGGACACGACTGAGAGACTTTCACTTCACTTCAAGATATGTCCCACTGGACATTTTCCTGAATCTCTCTGCAGCTTAGTTCCGTAGCTGTTAAATTAATGATTGGTCTAAATGACTTTTTACTATCAATTTTTATCTCTGGGATCCTAGCTATCCAGTGGTATACTGATTAGCAACCCATCACAAGGTGTGTTCCAACCTATGTGGAGACAGACCACTGAGTAATGGTCCACTGGAAAATGAAAACCAACTCCAGGCCTCTTACAACTTTGGAGGACTATTGATGTGGACCTTAGAAATACTGATCGACTCCAGCTGGGGCGTGGACTTCTCTTGTGGCTCAGCTGGTGAGGAATCCACCTGCAATGTGGGAGACCTGGGTTCAATCCCTGGATTGGGAGGATCCCCTGGAGAAGGGAAAGACTACCCACTCCAGTATTCTGCCCTGGAGAATTCCATGGACTGTATAGTCCATGGAGTCTCTGACAGTGAATTTCACTTTCACGGCTGGGGAGCAGTCTGTACAGTTTTTGCTGCGGTAGTATTTCTTTTCACATGATCCTGACATTAGACGTAAGTTACTCTGCCATGGCTGCTATTTTCCTATTTTTATGACTTGGGGGGAAAACAACTGACTAAGTTAGACTTTCTGCGTGTTCTCAAAAATCCGTGCTAAAGCTCAGAGCTGCAACACTGCACCAATTTTTTAATCATAACATGCTATTTAAAAAGAGCTTGCATTTGCAGAGATATCACACAATGCTGATCTTCCTTGAAAGAGAAAGAATCTGATCCACCTATGTCTGTCTGATTGATTTGTCAAAGAATGCAGGAAGTTTCCTTTGCCTACCTTGCCAATCCACCTAGGTCATCTCTAAGTGTCCCTTCCAGTTGATGACATACCAGAGAAAAGCAGAGTTTTAAAAAATCCCTAGAACAGCTGTTGTAGTAAAGAAGACTTTTACTGATGTTTTGACATTTTCTGGAATGAATGCTTTGGTTACAAAAATTGAGAAAGTGCTCACGAAAGGATATGGCTAGTTTTAGCTCTCTGTATGTGAACTACCAGTAACTTTTTTCCACTAATATAATTACACATAACATAAAGAAAAGAATATATTTAATACATTTTAAAATATAACACATTTTTCCTGTAAGGTATTCTCCAACTTTTGAGGTCCTAAGCTGAATATATAAACCTGTGCTTAGGGAGTATCTGTTCCATTATAAATGGTTGCAATGGACTAAATAAATGAACACTGACATTTAAAAATATATGTATAGAATTGGATTTACATAGTGAAAAGGAGATTCCACCCCCACCCCTGGAGATTTTTTAAAGTAGAATAAGTACTCACCTTTCTAAAATTATTTAGTCATCTCACCTGAAGGCTGGCAGAACTGTTTGACCTTCAACAATTTATTATGAGCTATGAAGTTTATGATTGCTTATCACTCCACTGTTATTTATGTAAAATAGGTTTCAAATGTCCCTTAAAAACACATTCCTTAGATGTAAATGTTTGTGTTTGGGGCCTTGGAGTAGACAGGGACATACAGAGTCTTCTGCAGTATGGAAGAGTCAGGGCAATGCTGCTGAAGCATGAGGACGCAGTGGTGCCATTAGGGAGAACCAATGCCCTCGCAGTTCGCTCTCCTTGTGCCCAATTTGATAAATGGTAATGCGCATCTGCTAGTCTCTAGTGTATGGGAACCTATTTGTAGTGATCACAGCCAGCAAAAACTTAGTGCTTGTTGCAGGGAGAGTTTCCACATGCATCATGAGTATTCACCCATGTATGTGCACATATACACACACACTCCTTAAACCCTAGATAATAATAAATCAGTCAGTTGCAGGGGCCAGTTGTTTATAGCTAAGTCTAGTAGAGATGTCTGTTGATGTAATGGTTTCCTAGCTGAGAAGGCCTTATCCTTTCCTCTCAGACAGTGGTGCTCCAGCCAATTCCAGATGCAGCCCTTGGCAGACAGTGCCTACTGCAAGCTGATGTTCTCTGGCTCAGTCTCCTGACGCCCAGGTGCTGTGTTCCATGCTTGGCTGCCAGAGGACCCCGAGGTGTGTTTAACTCTCTGCACTGTTGACCACAGTGGTTCCCTGGCATCAAATCTCTCCATCTCTTGCGGCAACATGTGAGGAAAAGCCATGACTTAATAATCGCCAAACACTGTCCACCATGGCAGACAGCGCTTGACATGAGCCAGTTGCCCTGAGAGTGAGGTGATTATCTTGGCTGGAATTTAATAGCTACAGGTGTTAACACCTGCTGCACAGTTAATGGCTGTCTCCACGACTGCTGTTTACTCTCCTCTTGAAACAGGTCATTTAGTGCTTGAGTCAATGAAAACAAGGTCTTTGGCCTTAATTTGCCTTCAATAATAGGCTAACAAAAACAAGCCCAACAGAATGAACACTTGACCCCCTTGGCTTGCCCTTTCAGAGGAGAGGTGTACATGAAAATTTGAGACTAACCTTAAAAAAACTCGTATTTCAAAACCTGGAACACAGTTTAAATTGTCAAAGGTGAAGCATGACTAGCCTTTTAAAATCTGGTATTCTGAAATAGAATAGCCGTGGCCTTTCATTTCTCATCGTGGCTGCTGCCATTGTTTGGTTTTACTTGTGATTAAATTGATATGAAAGTTTCTAATAAGTATTTTGGCATGGAATACCATGCATCTTCATAAATACTGATTGAATGAATGAAATCTAGTTTTTTTCAACAGACTGAACATTACTGCAAGACCCAACTCTTCTTGGTCTGCATATTTAGAGCCTAGCTAAGGGATCCCATCTTCTGAGAAGGCTTCCCTTTTAATGTTGCTTATGGTATATTTCCATAGTACTTTCTTATTTCCTTTATTACTCCTTAAACTGTGGTCCACAGACCATCAGCATCCACATTAGCTGGGATGAGTACAAATGCAGGCTCTTGGTACCATCTCCAACCTACTGGACCAGAAGCTATATATTTTTAAAACCCAGAAATGTATATCTGCATTACCTTTTCAGAAACAATGCTATAACATATTTCCATTTCATGGTGCAATTAATTGTATATATGTCTGGCTTCTCCAGGGAATGAAAACTCCTTGAAATCAGGTCTTTGTTCATTTGGAATTATCAGTCTGGTTGCCTGTTCCTCACTTCTGTACTCTTGCAACTCCTTTTTGTCCTGAGAAGTGGACTGGATCCTACCCGGATTCATCAAACTGCCCTATACAACATTTATCCCTCACAGTTTAGAAGTCTGGATTTTTTATCTTATTACTAAAATTAAGTTTCTACTTCCTTTCTGTTTGGTAACTGGATATCTGTTTTTACACTCTTGGACTTAATTCTCTCCTGAAAATGTGCCTAGTGCTCCAGTCCTCCTGAAAAGGAGGCAATGCTTTATGCTTTGATTATGAACTGCTGAAGGGCAGAAGCTGGCTCATTCCATTCTCTTTTCACAATAAAAATATAGCACAGAACAGTACCAAAGACCCTTGGTCCATGACTTTTCACTACCTATACTTTCAGTTAGATGCAACTGCTTTAGAAATTGTGTTTCTTGTAGGCCTCTAGCATTCAGTAAATAATTGATTCAATGCATGAAATTTGTCCCACCAACTTGAAAGAATGAATACCACTCCCAAGCAAATCTAATTTAACCAGCTATGTGTAACTCACTAACAGATGTAGTCCCTTATGTTGCTATTGCATTTAGAGTTATTATGGCAGACCCTGTAAACGCCTAGTCCTGTACAAGCTGACGTTTGATGCTCTTTGGTGACGTGCTTCCTCATTATTTGGAAAGGACTTTTCTTTGCCACCCTTCCTGGCCCTATCTACTCTACTGACAAATGGAAATGTTAGAAAGACTAAGGGTAGAAGAAGCATTATCAACTTTTGCTTGTTACCAGTAACATATTACAGATTTAATGATTTCTATCTGCTTAGTGTAAAGCATGTGCTAGCACTCGACACTGGATTGAGCACAAAAAAATGGCCTTCTCTGTTCTAACACAAGCAATTTGATTGTGTCTATAGTTTGGACCAGTGGAAGAACAGGGGTGAAAGTGAAAGTCAATGTATACATATACCTACAGAAAGAGAGTCAAAGAAGCTGGAGCAAGCTGGAGGGAGAAATCAAGCAAGATAATAAGAGCATGCAAGAAAACAGGTAGATGAGAAATGCACCAGCCTTTGTGGAAACATTGGTGTGAATCCTGGCTGTTACCTGCTAGCTGCAGATACCAGGGCATGTCAAAAAAAAACCACACTGTATTAAAAACAATTTTACCTGACATATGGAAACCTCAAGTTTGCCATCCATAAAATGGATATCACATTCCTAATTCTATTCATAGTCACCATGTACTTATGTAGACTGTACTCTGTGCAGGGAACCTGCTTACAGGTGACTCTGGCCCTATACTTGTCAGGATACACAGCACAAGTCTTTCTCTGCTTGGAGGAAAAGATAGTTTTTCCTCATGATCACAAAAGTAACATGTAGGCTAGCTCATATGGTGAGCTCATAGGCTAGCTCATAAAAGTAGGCTAGCTCAGATGGTGGCCTTACTCATATGATTTCTTACAAGTGTTAAAAAAGATGGTATATAAAATTATGAAAGAATTCTTGGCATTCACTAAATATTTTGCCAGTTTTCCAGCCCTTGTTTTGCCTTTCTTTGTTTAAAAATTCTATTCTCCATATCTGACTTTCTCACCCAAGAACCAACAGTGCCTAGTATTCATGGACTCATATCCTTCCAGCTCTGCCCCCAGGGTGTTCATCTCTCCCCTTAGTTTCAATGCAAAAAAAAATCTCTGGAAGGGCACCTGACAGACCTGTCCAGGGTCACTGGTCCAGAATTGTGGCACATTCTGGTATTTGGTCCTCGCTGTAACCATGTGAGCAGGAGGGGTACAGAATCCTAAGGAGAGCATTTTTGTCATCACCCCCACCCCAGAAAGATGAGTGGTATGAGGAGGAGAGAAAAACCAATCACAATTCTAATAAATTTTGAGCACTTGTAGTATGCTGAGACTTTGATAATGCTGATGAAATAGAGACCTAGGGGGTAAAATTTGTTGGAAAATATAGAATACACATGATTTCAGAACCACTATATCCAGATGAGTCAGCAATATAAGAATTCTTGCATTGGTCTGGATGGAGTATTGCTCTTGATGGAAATCGTTTCTCCGGTCTGGGTTATTTTCTTACTTGAAAAATGAGGAGACTCAGAAGGGGCCATTGACTGGTCAAGAAGGACAAGTAGGCATCATCTAAGACAGAGACGAGACTTCCATTCTCCACTCCTCTGACACTCATGTTGACTTGTTCTGGTGCATGTTTGTTTATTTTTTTCTCCAAGGTTTTACTGTTCTCTTGAATTCATATTGTGTTAAATGAAAAATGCTGACTTACATTGTTGCAAGTACATGTCAGAAACAAAAGTTACCTGGAAAACATTTGAGGTAACTGCTAATTGCATTCATTTGCTAATTAGCACTTTCTTTGTCACTGACTATAACGCCAGATTGGATTTTCCACTGGGAAATACAAATAGAACAAAACCTAAGAAAGTAGAATGTTAGTTGCTAGGAGGATATCAAGAACAAAGATATATGAAAAGTGTCAATATCATGCTAATATTTGAAGGAGGGGAGCCCGGTGAGGAAACAAGCATACCTATGTCCAAAATCATAGCAGTTGTAGCTTTTTCATTAAGTGGTGCTGGTTCTATTTGACTGCAGAGCCACATGAAACTGACAGTGCCTTAGGAATCAATTTATATCTGAAAAAAGGTGGTGTAGTGAGCAGAGGAATGGGCTAAGCAAGGACTGTGATTACTCTGGAGGTTCTAATCATAAGGACAGAAGAAAACCAAGTTTTGTAAACAATGGACTAAATATGATTGGGCTAAAATGGAAGCATATGTTTAACATTTATCAGACACAATAAGGTATTGTCCAGAGCTCTACTGGATTGGTCTTGGAATTGAATGTCACAAGTGGACACAGTTCCTTGAAATGAACTACAATAATCACACCAGTTAGAGGTCAGTAAATCCAGATGGAGTAAACTTGCTCTCTCTCTTTCCATTGCCATGGAATCAGTAACGAGAGATGAAACATCCAATGTATCTGGCTTTTTGCTTTTGTAGGAAGGAGTGACACCTACATCAGATGTATAGAGATCCTGCTTCTGTTATCTATCACATTGTGGTTTTTGCTTTAGTGTTTCAGTCATCTAATTTCTTTTACTTCATTTATTCTCTTCTTGAGTTATCACTACAGAACAAGCCACTTAGTTTGCTGATTCCCTTCATTTCTTGTCATGACTGGTAACAGACCATCCAGTGATCTGGTGCACTGGTGACACAGAGTTGGAATGCGGGGTGACCTGCGCTCTTGTGATCTCACATTCCAGAGAGTCAGAGAATCACTATGAGACTGTGCAGTGTGCCCTATAAGAATGTATTAGAGCAAATATATTTGAAGTTTATTGGAAAAGAGAGAAGGGGGCAGGGAAGGGAGAAAGGAGGAAGGAACAAATCAACCCATTGAGGTAAATTGTAGCATCAGGATTGAAGAATAAGAACCTGATAACTGTCACCTGCTTATTTAACTTCTGTGCAGAGTACATCACGAGAAACGCTGGACTGGAAGAAACACAAGCTGGAATCGAGATTGCCAGGAGAGATATCAGTAACCTCCGATATGCAGATAACACCACCCTTATGGCAGAAAGTGAAGAGGAACTAAAAAGCCTCTTGATGAAAGTGAAAGAGGAGAGTGAAAACGTTGGCTTAAAGCTCAACATTCAGAAAACGAAGATCATGGCATCTGGTCCCATCACTTCATGGGAAATAGATGGGGAAACAGTGGAAACAGTGTCAGACTTTATTTTGGGGAGCTCCAAAATCACTGCAGACAGTGATTGCAGCCATGAAATTAAAAGACGCTTACTCCTTGGAAGAAAAGTTATGACCAACCTAGATAGCATATTCAAAAGCTGAGACATTACTTTGCCGACTAGAGTCCATCTAGTCAAGGCTATGGTTTTTCCTGTGGTCATGTATGGATGTGAGAGTTGGACTGTGAAGAAGGCTGAGTGCCAAAGAATTGATGCTTTTGAACTATGGTGTTGGAGAAGTCTCTTGAGAGTCCCTTGGACTGTAAGGAGATCCAACCAGTCCATTCTGAAGGAGATCAGCCCTGGGATTTCTTTGGAAGGAATGATGCTAAAGCTGAAACTCGAGTACTTTGGCCACTTCATGAGAAGAATTGACTCATTGGAAAAGACTCTGATGCTGGGAGGGGTTGGGGGCAGGAAGAGAAGGGGACTACTGAGGATGAGATGGCTGGATGGGATCACAGACTCGATGGACGTGAGTCTGAGTGAACTCTGGGAGATGGTGATGGACAGGGAGGCCTGGAGTGCTGTGATTCATGGTGTCGCAAAGAGTCGGATGTGACTGAGCGACTGAACTGAACTGAGTGGGAATTAAGGCCACAAGGGTGGAATCCCAGTGGGTCTAAGATGAACATGCCTCTCCAGAGCAGACATACCTGCACTGACATGGCATGATGCATGACTTAGAAATCACAGGGCCCAGTCTATCACTCTGAGGACCTAAATGCACTTTAGCAACAGACTCGGTTCCTCTATTTCCTCTGTTCCTGAAATGCTTTTGCTTCTGAGTGTAGCAGGCATGATACATCAAAGGGCATAATTCATTTCAATAACTTGTGAGGGCAGCTTCCTTACCAGGGGATTGCTTGAGATTCCATTCTCAGACACTAGAATTAGTCTGCTTTTATTCAGGACCTGGCTTCGTGCATGAAGCTTATTCT
Source organism: Madoqua kirkii (assembly GCA_006408675.1). Lineage (NCBI taxonomy): Eukaryota > Metazoa > Chordata > Mammalia > Artiodactyla > Bovidae > Madoqua > Madoqua kirkii. The sequence continues at coordinate 14,150 of SJYC01115449.1, read as the reverse complement.
GGGAAAGGCTATTCTGAAGCTGCCAAATTGACCTTGTGTAGTCTTAGCTGTGTCACTAGAAACAGATGGGCTTCCCAAGTGGCATCAGTGGTAAAGAATCTGCCTGCCAGTGCAGGAGATGTAAGAGACACAGGTTTGATCCTTGGGGTGGGAAGATCCCCTGGAGGGGGTCATGGAAACCCACTCAAGTATTCTTGTCTGGAGAATCCCACAGACAGAGGAGCCTGGGAGGCTACAGTACATGAGGTCACAGAGAGTCAGACATGACTGAATCTATTTAGCACCCAGAAACAGAAAGACTGTGTGGAGCACAGTCCCTGTGCTGGCCTGACCATATATCACCCCTTCCCCACATGGGTACCCTTAGCAATAGGCCTTCTTTTTTCAAAAAAAAATTTTTTTTTTTGCACCAGGCCTTAGCTGTGACATACAGCATCTTCTATCTTCATTGCAGCATGTGGGATCTAGTTCACTGTCCAGTTGCAGCATATGGGATCTACAAATGACCCAGGTCTCCTGTACTGGGAATGTGAAATTTTAGCCACTAGACCACAAGGAAAGTCAACAATAGGCCTTCTTGTCCTATCAAAGCAGAATACACATAATGCTGAACAATGGAAAATATATCATTTCTATTCACTGAACCACTTGTATAGTATTGAAAGGTAAATAAGGCCAATTAGTAAACATAGAATCCTGTACTAGGAATGTGAAATTTTAGCCACTAGACCACAAGGAAAGTCAACAATAGGCCTTCTTGTCCTATCAAAGCAGAATACACATAATGCTGAACAATGGAAAATATATCATTTCTATTCACTGAACCACTTGTATAGTATTGAAAGGTAAATAAGGCCAATTAGTAAACATAGACTTGAAATTATATTTTTAAGCTTTACATTCATAGGCAATTTCTATTTCTCTTTCCAGTCCTATTTACTTACTTCCTTGCACAAGTCCCTAACTTTAGCCAAACTGACATATATAGTTTTGTGTTTTCCAACCTCATACTACTCAGGTTCATTTCTCCACTTCCTCCACCCACAATGCTCATTCTGATGGCCTTTCTGCGGCTGCTGCTGCTTAGTCACTAAGCCATGTCTGACTCTTTGCTACCCCATGGACTGTAGCCCACCAGGCTCCTCTGTGCATGGGCTTTGCCAGACAAGAATACTGCAGTGGGTTGCCATTTCCTTCTCCAGAGGATCTTTCTGTCTCAAGGATCAAACCTGTGTCTTCTGCTTGGCAGGTGGATTCTTTCCCACTGAGCTGTTCTATAATGTGGAGAAAAAATGGTTATGAAAGTTTAGATTCACTCCTGATAATGAAATTCTATAGTTGAAAATCCCAAAGGGGTGACATTCTTAAATTTTGTTATACCCTGGTAGTTTAGTTTTATTTGGGGGTGAGGGGGGTGGGATTGTTCTTTATTGAGTTTTGAACATTCCCTGGTAGAAAGAATTTGTTAACTGGACACTCATCAAGGCTTCAAAATATGTAACTTTGTTGTTGTTGTCGTCAATAACAGAAACAAATGACTCATGAAAGTTAATCACAGGCATTAAGGAGAATTAAAATATGTGTCTGCAATCAGGAGTTCAGATTCAAGGTGAAGCAAGCAAGAGATCTTACTGATAATAACAGAAGTCTCCTTTTTTTATATGCTAGGAAAACACATTTCTCTGCATTCTGAGATGATTGACAGTTTTCAATAGTATCCTGAAATGATCCAGATGTACATCTCCTGGGGAAATGTTTGATCAAATGGTTCCATCATGAGATTATTTCTCAGGAAGATCACCAGATATTACCTCCCACAGGTACCTGCAAGCCTAATTCAAATTTGTATCAGGAAAAGCAGCCAAACCACTTGGTAGATTTGAAGGACAAAGGGGAGACTTCCCTGCCGGCAAAAACATTTCTCCAAGTCCATCAAAGCTTTTACACTAGAATTAGAATTTTTGACTACTACAGAGTCCCACAAGATACACATTAAATATCCCCAGAAAACTAATGCCACAAACCACCATTAGTGAAAATTTCAGAGAAAATCTGTTTCTCAACCACTATGTTTTTCTCCTTGACAGCTTTATTATTGTGGTATACCTTACATACAATAATCTTCACATATTAAAATGTGCAATTTGGTAAGTTTTGTTTTTGTTTTTAAAGAAACAACTACAATCAAGATAGTGAACAGCTCTGTTGTTCCCTGAAGTTTCTAATATATCTGAAGTTCCTGGGTCTATCCCTCCCTGTCACCTTTCTGCTAGGTATCTATTGCTCTGCTTTCTTTCGTGATAGACTTAGTTTGCATTGTCTATAGAGTTTTATGTAATTGGAATCATAAATTATATGATATTTCATGTCTGGCTTCTTTTACTCAATATAATTATTTTGAGAGATTCATCTATGTTGAATGTATTAGTTTTTCATGTTTTTTTTCATTAGCCATACAAATATCATTGAATATGTAGTTTCCAGATTCTGGCTATTAGAAATAAATTAAATATGAATGTTTGTGTTCAGGTCTTTAAGTGGGCATATGATTTATTTCCTTTTGAGCAAATACCAAGGAGTAGAATGCCTATTTCATTTGGTACGTGTGCAAGAAACTGCCAAGTTATTTTCTACCATGTTTCTACCATTTTACAAAAACACCAGTATTTGAGGGTTTCATTTCCTCCCTATTCTCACCAACACTTGGTATAAACAGACTATTTAGTTTTCAAGCATTCAGCAAACATGTAGTGGGAAAGCACTGTGTTTGCATTTCCTAATGACTTATGATATTGAGAATCTTTCTGTGCTTGTTGGCCATCTGTGTCTTCTTTGGTGAACAATCTGTTCATAGTTTGCCCATTTTTTAACTGGTTTTTAAAATTATTATTGGTTTTGAGATTTTTAAACATGCTACATTGAAGTCCTTCTTCAGTTATGTTTTTCAAATATTATTAAATCTATCTGTATAGAACATGTTTGGCAAAGGGTTTCCAATACAAACTCAATAGTTGAAAACTTTTACTAAAAGCGATCTTTCTCTTGCAAGTACCTAAGGACAAAGAGGATTTAAAACCTATTAGTCCGAGTGAACTAGTCTTATTTCTAAGTCTCAGAGTAAAGCTTTTTTCCTATAGTGTAGCGATTATGAGCAGTTTTGCTGCCTGAACTGAAAATCACACAGCTACATCCTAGCTATGTGATCTAAGACATAATTTTTAACTTATCTATGGCTGTTCTGTAAAATGTACTAATAGTAGGAGCTGCCTCATGGTGACAGTGTAGAGGCTACATGTATGTGTGTAAATAAGGCATACAGGGAATGATTAATACCCGGTCTCTGCCATTTAATAAACTCATTATTCTTCTTCACCCATTTCTCCCTAGATCCTATCTGTTACAAGACCTCATTTAACATGGCCAGCCTCTCAGGCTAATGTCTTACCCTTGGACAAATGTACTTCAGAGGCCATAGGCTGTCAGAAGGAAGAAAATATGTTCTTGAGGCTTGAGTTTCAAAGAAACCATATGAAGTTGGTAGAAATCTCTAGCCAGCTAGTGCCAAGAGAAGCTTCTCATAAAGATCAGGATATCTGGGCATAGAAGAAGGAAGGGTTTGCCATAGTTATAGTTCATCTTCCATCAAGCCAGTTTATTTAACTGTTTGCTCCCATAGCTAGATCCTGACACTAAATTTAGTTTGCTCATCAGTTTGCTTCCATAGCTAGATCCTGACACTAAATTTAGTTTAACTTAAAGATCTCTGACATAAAAGTATGTCATTCAAAGTTGAAAAAAGAGCACATTCATAGGGGACTTAACTTCTATCTTCATAAGATTAAAACAGAAATGCTCCCCAAATACCTGCTGACTGATTCTTTTTCTCAAGAGAAAAATCCAAATTGGCCAACTGATGGCTGATGGAAGCCAGATTTTCAGGAACATCACTTTTCAGAGAAAGTGATGATTCACCTTGGTTTGAGCCCAAATGATAATGATTCTAAAATACTTCTCCATCCCTCAAACCAACCCCCCGCCACACACACACACACAAAAGGAATAAGTGTGAGAAGCAGATAATGGGTTTGAGGTGAGCTAGGCTGGGTACCCAGAGAAGGCAATGGCACCCCACTCCAGTACTCTTGCCTGGAAAATTCCATGGACATAGGAGCCTAGTGGGCTGCAGTCCATGGGGTCGCTGAGAGTTGGACACGACTTAATGACCTCACTTTCAGTTTTCACTTTCATGCATTGGAGAAGGAAATGGCAACCCACTCCAGTGTTCTTGCCTGGAGAATCCCAGGGACGGCGGAGCCTGGTGGGCTGCTATCTATAGGGTCACAGAGAGTCAGACACGACTGAAGTGACTTAGCAGCAGCAGCAGGCTCGGTACCATATGGATTGATATGAGAAGATATGAGTTTTACTTTTGGGAAAGCAGCAGGAAACACTTCTAATAGTGAATAAGATTTGTGCTGGCATCAGGAAATACTTAAAAGTATGTCATCCCTATAGACTGTGAGTTGGGTAAGGACTGAAGTCCACGGCCATTTTTTCAGCACTTTCTTTCCTCTGCCTACTATAGTGTTTATTATATAACAGAAGCTTGATAAATATATAAAATGTGCATTTTCAAATGGTTCAACTTCATCCTTCCCTTTCCACAAAGCAAAATTAAGCTTACTAAGTTTTCTTTCTTTTCCAAAACCTTAACAGTTTAGATGAAGTATGATTTGAGGGAAAGTTTCATTTGTTCTGAAACAAATACAACCTCCTTTCCTCTTCTAGACTTAAACATTGCCAGGGCTAATGAGTCTGCAATGCCTTCAGGAACCCACCTGTTCACATATATCACCAGGGCTGTAACTGTGTACTTAGAGACCTATTAATAAGCATGCTCTAGACCAGGAAGAGAACAATTAAGCTTTAAGACTCTTGACTGTTCTTTACTCTTTTGATTCCACTTCTTTTCTCCTCAAAGGCCAGTTACCAAGAGTAAGAGAGGCTCACATTTGAAATGGTGACTAATTGGGAAGGTGCTGAGACCGGAATAGCTGTCATTGGCAGATTTTAAAAGAGACTTTGAAATAAAACTCATTTTTTTGGCAAGTCAAGAAAAACTTGAACATAAAGTTTTCTCTGTCCTTTGACTTCCTCTCTCCACACACTATGTTTTATGTGTCTGTATTATGTATTGACCAAACCTCACCCATCAGCAAAAATACCTGCTTAACAATGAAGAACAACATTCTCCTAGCATCGATAAGACAGTTCCTTAAAGGATAATATTGCTTCTTGACTTGTAAAGGGCTGCTGAGATCTGGAGAATGTAAATTGTCAATAATAAGCCATTTAATGTGTAGACCTCTGTCTCAAATAACTTATATAACTCTGTCTTGACTTCTAACAGGTAGAACAGTTCTCAGTTTTCTGAGATGCTCATCCTATGTTATAACCCTCAAATTTGGCTCAAATTTTTTTTTTTATTTCTTCCTTCCTTAGATTGACTGATTAATTTTCATTGACATATGCTTGGTATAGCTGGCAGGATATCTGACCCTCTGGCCAGAAGACACCTGGAATCTGCCTGAAACTGGTGCTTGGTACTAGCATGGGCCCAGTGAGCCCCACCAGCTTTTTGGTACTCCTCAGATGTTCCTGTGAGTTCTTCTGATATTCAAATCTCAGTTTTGGGTGATGATCCTAAAATTTTTATTTGAGCTGGTTTTTACTTAATACTTAAGAGTCTTAAGGGGCACTGGTACATTTCCTAGGCAGGACCTAAGGGCTCTGGGCAAGAAGCCCAGAGAAACACAGGTGGCTAAACTTATGTTAAATTTGTCTTAAACAAAAGAAAAAATAAATTAATATATGGTCTGAACAAAACTTTTGACAATGAAATGAAAAACTGATTTATTTAGATCCAAAGAATAAAGCAAGGAGATCCAACCAGTCCATCCTAAAGGAAATCAGTCCTGAATATTCATTGGAAGGACTGGTGCTAAAGCTGAAACTCCAATACTTTGGCCACCTGATGCAAAGAACTGACTCACTGGAAAAGACTCTGATGCTGGGAAATATTGAAGGCAGAAGGAGAAGGGGATGACAGAGGATGAGATGGTTAAATGGTGTCACTGACTCAATGGACATGGGTTTGAGTAAGCTCTGGAAGTTGGTGATGGACAGGGAGGCCTGGTGTGCTGCAGTCAATGGGGTTGCAAAGAGTTGGACCTGACTGAGTCACGGAACTGAACTGAAAGAATAAAGGGACATTTTGCTCCTTCTGGACACAAGGTATTCTCAGGAGTAACCTTAACCTTATAGAAGTGCCTAAGAATTAATCCTCATGACATGCAGTGGTCCTATATGGGGAAGACCCACTACGACCATTAAGTAGGTACTGCTCAGATGGGGAGGCACGACAGAAGCTGATGATCAGGCTCTCTAATGTGACAGTTTAGGCTGTCATGGGGAGAAAACCTTGGTGAAACTCTTGCAGGACATAAACAGAACCTTGAGTGCACCAGGACCAAGGAAAAAGGAGCAGTGACCCCACAAGAGACTGATCCGTGAGCGTCAGTGGCCTGCTGCAGGGTTGGAGGCACTGAGTGTAGCAGTGCGTGAATGCAACCTTTTGAAGAAGGTTGCCATTATCTTCATGACTTCCACCATAGTTTGAAAGTGAAAAGTGAAAGTGAAGTCATTCAGTCATGTCCAACTCTTTGCGCCCTCATAGACTGTAGCTTACCAGGATCCATCATCCATGGGAATTTTACAGGCAAGATTTCTGGAGTGGGTTGCCATTTCCTTCTCCAGGGGATCTTCCCAACCCAGGGATCAAACCCGGGTCTCCCACATTATAGGCAGATGCTTTACCATCCTAGCCACCAGGGAAGTTTGGCCCCATGTAAATAACAGGGAAGGAACACAGCCCCACCCATCAACAGAAAATTGGACTAAAGATTTATTGAGCATGGCCCTGCCCATCAGAACAAGAGTTTCCAAGTTTCCCCATCAGTCATTGTCTCCCATAAGCCTCTCACCCTTCTCCATTAGAAGGCAGACAGACTGAAAACCACAATCACAGAAAACTAACCAATCAGATCACATGGACCACAGCCTTGTCTAACTCAGTGAAACTATGAGCCATGCTGGATAGGGCCTCCCAAAATGGACGGATCATGGTACAGAGTTCTGACAAAACATGGTCCACTGGAGAAGGGAATGGCAAACCACGTGTGTGTTCTTGTCTTCAGAACAGTATGAAAAGGCAAAAAGATAGAACACTGAAAGATGGAACTCTCTAGATTGGTAGGTATCAAATATACTACTGGAGATGACTGGAGAAATAACAACAGAAAGAATGAAGAGACAGAGTCAAAGCAAAACCAAGACTCAGTTGTGGATGTGACTGGTGATGGAAGCAAGGTCTGATCCTGTAGTGAGCAATATTGCATAGGCCCTGGAATTTTAGGTCCATGAATCAAGGCAAACTGGAAGTGTTCAAACAGGAGATGGTAAGAGTGAATATTGACATTTTAGGAATCAGTGAACTAAAATGGACTGAAACAGGTGAATTTAACTCAGATGACCATTATATCTACTACTGTGGGCAAGAATCCCTTAGAAGAAATGGAGTAGCCATCATAGTTAACAAAAGAGTCCAAAATGCAGTATTTGGATGCAATCTCAAAAATGTAAGAATGATTTCTATTCATTTCCAAGACAAACCACTCAATATCACAGTAATCCATTGATGCCCTGACCAGTAATGCTCAAGAAGCTGAAGTTGAACAGTTCTGTAAAGACCTACAAGACCTTCTAGAACTAAAATCCCAAAAAGATGTCCTTTTCATTATAGGGGACTAGGATGCAAAGGTAGGAAGTCAAGAAACACTTGGAGTAACAGGCAAATTTGGCCCTGGAGTACGGAATGAAGCAGGGCAAAGGATAATAGAATTTTGCCAAAAGAATGCTCTGGTCTTACCAAACACCTTCTTCCAACAACATAAGATGAGACTCTACACATGGTCAATACTGAAATCTGATTGATCATATTCTTTGCAGCCAAAGATGGAGAACCTCTATATAATGAGCAAAAACAAGACCAGGAACTGACTGTGGCTCAGATCATGAACTCCTTAATACCAAATTCAGACTTAAATTGAAGAAAGTAGGGAAAACCACTAGACCATTCTGCTGCTGCTGCTGCTGCTAAGTTGCTTCAGTCATGTCTGACTCTGTACAACCCCACAGATGGCAACCCACCAGGCTCCACTGTCCCTGGGATTCTACAGGCAAGAACACTGGAGTGGGTTGCCATTACTTTCTCCAATGCATGAAAGTAAAAAAGTGAAAGTGAAGTTGCTCAGTTGTGCCGGACTCTTAGCAACCTCATGGACTGCAGCCTACCAGGCTCCTCCATCCATTCTGGTATGATGTAAATCAAATCCCTTATGATTATACAATGGAAGTGACAGTGAATTCAGGGATTAGATCTGATAGAGTGCCTGAAGAACTATGGACAGATGTTCAAACTTTCTCCAATGCATGAAAGTAAAAAAGTGAAAGTGAAGTTGCTCAGTTGTGCCGGACTCTTAGCAACCTCATGGACTGCAGCCTACCAGGCTCCTCCATCCATTCTGGTATGATGTAAATCAAATCCCTTATGATTATACAATGGAAGTGACAGTGAATTCAGGGATTAGATCTGATAGAGTGCCTGAAGAACTATGGACAGATGTTCATGACATTGTCCAGGCAGTGATCACAGACCATCTCTGAGAAAAAGAAATGCAAAAAAGGCAAAATAGTTGTCTGAGGAGGCCTTACAAATATCTGTGAAAAGAAGAGAAGCAAAGGGTAAAGGAGAAAATAAAAGATATACCCATCTGAATGCAGAGTTTCAAAATATAGCAAGGAGAGAAAAGAAAGCCTTCCTCATTGATCAATGCAAAGAAATTAAAAAAAAATACAATAGGAAAGACTAGAGATCTCTTCAAGAAAACTGGAGATACCAAGAGAAATTTTCATGTACAGATGGACACAATAAAAACAAATGTTATGGACCTAACAGAAGCAGAAGATATTAGGAAGAGGTGGCCAGAATACACAGAAGAACTGTACAAAAAAGATCTTCACGATTCAGATAATCACGATGGTGTGATCACTCATCTAGAGTCAGACATCCTGGAATGTGAAGTCAAGTGGGCCTTAAGAAGCATCACTATGAACAAAGCTAGTGGAGGTCATGGAATTCCAGTTGACCTATTTCAAATCCTAAACGATGATTCTGTAAAAGTGCTGTACTCAATATGCCAGCAAATTTGGAAAACTCAGCAGTGGCCACAGGACTGGAAAAGGTCAGTTTTCATTCCAATCTCAAAGAAATTCTCTGCCAAAGAATGCTTAAGTTCAGTTCAGTTGCTCAGTTGTGTCCAACTCCGTGACCCCATGAATCACAGCACTCCAGGCTTCTCTATCCATCACCAACTCCTAGAGTTCACTTAGATTCACTTCCACTGAGTCAGTGAAGCCATCCAGCCATCTCATCCTCTGTCTTCCCCTTCTCCTCCTGCCCCCAATCTCTCCCAGCATCACAGTCTTTTCCAATGAGTCAACTCTTTGCTTGAGGTGGCCAAAGTACTCGAGTTTCAGCTTTAGCATCATTCCCTCCAAAGAAATCCCAGGGCTGATCACCTTCACAATGGAATGGTTGGATCTCCTTGCAGTCCAAGGGACTCTCAAGAGTCTTCTCCAACACCACAGTTCAAAAGCATCAATTCTTCGGTGCTCAGCCTTCTTCACAGTGCAACTGTCACATCCATATATGACTACTGGAAAAACCATAGCCTTGACTAGACAGATCTTAGTCAGCAAAGTAATGTCTCTGCTTGTGAATATGCTACATAGGTTGGTCATAATTTTTCTTCCAAGGAGTAAGTGTCTTTTCATTTCATGGCTACAGTCACCATCTGCAGTGATCTTGGAGCCCAAAGAAATAAAGTCTGCCACCGTTTCCACTGTTTCTCCATCTATTTCCCACGAAGTGATGGGGCTGGATGCCACGATCTTCGTTTTCTGAATGTTGAGCTTTAAGCCAACTTTTTCACTGTCCTCTTTCACTTTCATCAAGAGGCTTTTTAGTTCCTCTTCACTTTCTGCCGTAAGGGTGATGTCATCTGCATATCTGAGGTTATTGATATTTCTCCTGGCAATCTTGATTCCTGCTTGTGTTCCAGCAACACAAGACAAGACTCTACATATGGACATCACCAGATGGTCAACACTGAAATCAGATTGATTATACTCTTTGCAGCCAAAGATGGAGAAGCTCTATACAGTCAACAAAAACAATACCAGGAGCTGGCTGTGGCTCAGATCATGAACTTCTTATTACCAAATTCAGACTTAAATTGGAGAAAGTAGGGAAAACCGCTAGACCATTCATGAATGACATAAATCAAATCCCTTGATTATACAGTGGACGTGAGAAATAGATTTTAGGGCCTAGATCTGATAGATAGAGTGCCTGATGAACTATGGAATGCAGTTTGTGACATTGTACAGGAAACAGGGATCAAGACCATCTCCATGGAAAAAAAATGCAAAAAAGCAAAATGGCTGTCTGGGGAGGTCTTACAAATAGCTGTAAAACGAAGAGAAGCAAAAAGCAAAGGAGAAAAGGAAAGATATAAGCATATGAATGCAGAATTCCAAAGAATAGCAAGAAGAGATAATAAAGCTTTGTTCAGCAATCAAGGCAAAGAAATAGAGGAAAACAACAGAATGGGAAAGACTGGAGATCTCTTCAAGAAAATTAGAGATACCAAGGGAATATTTTATGCAAAGATGGGCTCGATAAAGGACAGAAATGGTTTGGACCTAACAGAAGCAGAAGATATTAAGAAGAAGTGGCAAGAATACACAGGAGAACTGTACAAAAAAAGATCTTCACAATCTATATAATCACGATGGTGTGATCACTCATCTAGAGCCAGACATCGTGGAATGTGAAGTCAGGTGGGCCTTAGAAAGCATCACTATGAACAAAGCTAGTGGAGGTGATGGCATTCCAGTGGAGTTATTTCAAATCCTGAAAGATGACGCTGTGAAAGTGCTGCACTCAATATGCCAGCACATTTGGAAAACTCAGCAGTGGCCACAGGAACGGAAAAGGTCAGTTTTTATTCCAATCCCCCCAAAAGGCAATGCCAAACAATGCTCAAACTACCGCACAATTGCACTCATCTCACATGCTAGTAAAGTAATACTCAAAATTCTCCAAGCCAGGCTTCAGCAATACGTGAACCGTGAACTTCCTGATGTCTAAGCTGGTTTTAGAAAAGGCAGAGGAACCAGAGATCAAATTGCCAACATCCGCTGGATCATGGAAAAAGCAAGAGAGTTCCAGAAAAACATCTATTTCTGCTTTATTGGCTGTGCCAAAGACTTTGACTGTGTGGATCACAATAAACTGTGGAAAATTCTGAGAGAGACGGGAATACCAGACCACCTGACCTGCCTCTTGAGAAATCTGTATACAGGTCAGGAAGCAACAGTTAGAATTGGACATGGAACAACTAACTGGTTCCAAATAGGAAAAGGAGTATGTCAAGGCTGTATATTGTCACCCTGCTTATTTAACTTATATGCAGAGTACATCACACGAAACTCTGGACTGAAATAAACACAAACTGGAATCAAGATTGCCAGGAGAAATGTCAACAACCTCAAATATGCAGATGACACCACCCTTATGGCAGAAAGTGAAGAGGAACTAAAAAGCCTCTTGATGAAAGTGAAAGAGGACAGTGAAAAAGTTGGTTTAAAGCTCAACATGCAGAAAACGAAGATCATGGCATCCGGTCCCATCACTTCATAGGAAATAGATGGAGAAACAGTGGAAACGGTGGCAGACTTGATTTTGAGGGGCTCCAAAATCACTGCAGATGGTGACTGCAGCCATGAAATTAAATTACACTTACTCCTTGGAAGAAAAGTTATGACCAACCTAGATAGCATATTCAAAAGCAGAGACATTACTTTGCTGATTGAGGTCCATCTAGTCAAGGCTATGGTTTTTCCAGTAGTCATGTATGGATGTGAGAGTTGGATTGTGAAGAAGGCTGAGCACCGAAGAATTGATGCTTTTGAACTGTTGTGTTGGAGAAGACTCTTGAGAGTCCCTTGGACTGTAAGGAGATCCAACCAGTCCATTGTGAAGGCGATCAGCCCTGGGATTTCTTTGGAGGGAATGATGCTAAAGCTGAAACTTGAGTACTTTGGCCACCTCAAGCGAAGTGTTGACTCACTGGAAAAGACTCTGATGCTGGGAGGGATTGGGGGCAGGAGGAGAAGGGGAAGACAGAGGATGAGGTGGCTGGATGGCATCATTGACTCGATGGACATGAATCTGAGTGAAGTCCGGGAGTTGGTGATGGACAGAGAAGCCTGGTGTCCTGGAGGTGTCCTGGTGTCCTGGGGTCCTGGAGGCCTGGGGTCGCAAAGAGTCGGACATGACTAAAGGGCAAAACTGAATTTAACAGAACTGAAAGTGAGTAAAGATTCTGCCTGTGATGTGGGAGATCTGGGTTTGATCCCTGGGTTGTGAAGATCCCCTAAAGAAGGAAAAAGTCACCCACTCCAGTATTCTGGCCTAGAGAATTCTATGGACTGGATAGTCCACGGGGTTGCAAAGAGTTGGACAGAACTGAGTGTCTTTCATTTTGTAAGTGGGACCATGTGAGGCTGTAGGCCAGACTCTTCCGATTAAAGCCTCTCTAAGGGCTGTATGAGACAATTTCTAAAGTTCAGGGAGGATCCTTAAAAATGTTTGTAATTGGATTACCAAAATGGAAGGCCACCAGTCTGGTTAAACTGACCATAGCTCAATTTTTTCCCCCCCCAGGGGCTCTCTTCTCTAAGCTAAATGAGAGAAACAAAAATATTCCATATATGTGAATGAGTGTTTTAGTCCTTTTATATAATTGAAGTGGCCACCCAATTCTTTGAGGAAAAAAGCCAACTCTCCTTGTTTTTACAAATCTAGTCTTAAAGAACCCAGAGGTGTGGCTCTAGAGATAATCCAAAGCCCAATTCTTTGACTACTCCCCAAACATTTCCTACTTACCTTAGGAGGCTTGTAAGTATTGAGGAAAAATTTTTTTCTGGCCTTAAGGTAACAAAGTCTTCCTGGGAGGAACCTGCCTGTCTTTTATTATGCCTCTGAGATGCAAACATTCTACATGATCTTCTCCAGGAACGCTTATCTCCATCTTTTTAAAATGTAAATTTCAGGAAAGTGGGTAGCCAATTTGGAACTTGACACTTAAGATTTTTATTTGTCTTTGAAGTCTTTTCCATAAATGTTAATAAAAAGGGTTTAGCCATCTAAAGAAGTGACCTTGATTTGTTCCATCTGCCAGAAACCGAACTTGAATTAAATCTCCTTTGTAACTTATGGATTTTCTGTTGTTTTATTTGATTCATAGCTGAAATTTTGGAATGGGAACTATGAGGCTCTGTGGTTGTACAAATCTGTATGTATGTTGCAGAAATGTGTGGCGTTGTTACATTTAATATGTGAAAGAGCTCTAGTTAATTGGCTTAAAGGAAATTAAGTGCTTATATAAATACTCTGAAATATAAAAAACTGTCCAAAATGAACTTCAGGATCACATGATCTGGGAAATATTCAATAGTAAATTAACATCTGGTGTGAAAGTTAACTTGCTTTTGTTGGTTTGATTAATACAAAAACATTAAGTATAATACTTTTTACCTAGTTCTTTAGTTGCTAAGTCATGTCCTACTCTTTGCGACCCCATGGGCTGTAGCCCAACAGGCTCCTCTGTCCATGGGATTCTCCAGGCAAGAATACAGGAATGGGTTGCTACTTCCTTCTTCACTTAGTACCTAGGTTTACTAGAAATAAAATAAGGCCTTATTATTCCTATTATAAAGTTTGTCAGCAAAAATTTTTAGTAAATAAAAAGAATTGCAAATAGAGCTGTCTTACGACCCAGCAATCCCACTGCTGGGCATACACACCGAGGAAACTCGAATTGAGAGAGACACGTGTACCCCAATGTTCATTGCAGCACTGTTTATAATCGCCGGGACATGGAGGCAACCCAGATGTCCATCAG
>SJYC01115447.1:19-40600 GCA_006408675.1 Madoqua kirkii | reverse complement strand
TTAATCCTTATAACACATATTCTTAAGTACTTTTAAGTTAACATTCCCAATTTTTATACATAGTTTAATAGCATTATCATTTCTTTCATAGATTAATTTACAGTCTTTATTAAGTAAGATAATACATGTAAAAGCACTCTGAAAAACAGCATGAAGCATATGTACACAGGCATTTTCACTGTATATTCCATTATTACATATTCACAATGTGAAGACAGGACCACCTATAGGAGTGGGCTGAAGTGACAAACACATGCTGAGCAGTCCTTTAATGTGAAGATTACCTGTGAAACCCTGATACTGAGTCCCCCCTTAACTGATTTTATGATTAATCCCTCTATCTAAAACTTTATTCTTTCTTGTCCCCTCAATTCTCAATCAATTCAAGTCAGATGCTAAAATTACTGTTTTAACACTGTTAAAGGCACTAAAATTGCTGATGTTGATATCACCGTTGATGTATTAAAGATAACATCACTGCTATTATAGATAAACATTATTAACACACAACCTTGGATTGTTTCTCTAAGGCAAGATGAGCTAACAGACCCCCAAGCCATAGACCACCTGGCCAGAGAATCCAAACCAGCATCCTGACACTCGATTAAGGAATGTAGCTAAATGTAAGACGATGACTGACCCCAGCCTCTGTTCTTCCCCTTTAAAAAAACTCAACTGAAAAACCAAGCCTATCCCCCGCTCCTCTGTTTGGCTTCCTGCAATAAACCCTTTGCTGCAAACTCCTGCTACCAGAGCTCAGCTTCACTGGATTCTTTGCTTTGTGGTCTCAGTTGTCTGTAACTCTGTTCTTCACTCCCAGTTTTAACTCTCAGTCTTTAACGGTGCTCTCCTATGGCCTCCCAATTCCTATGAAAGCTTAACAAGGAACTTTAAAAATTAAAGTAAAAAATGTGCAGATGTCTTAATATTCCTGCAAAAACATACATCAGTGAACAGCCTTTGGCACATACCAGTTAAACAGGCCTGCAAGAGTTAAACAATCTTGGTTATTCTTTAGCTGTTACTACTAACAAACACTTGTAGCTAGACTTGTCCTTCAGAAAGCTATTAATAATTACTCTCTGACTCCATATAGATTACACTCTGCACCTGGCATTCTTCTCCCCTTTCACTCTGTTGTACCATTCTGATAGCATTTCAAAAAGAAGGTCACAGGCTGATAACTTCAGGGACACCAGATAGAGTTGCTGAGCTGCATGATCTCAGCTGTGGCCATTTTAAAACTTCGCAAAAGGAAAAACAAAACGCAAGATCTTCATTGCTTTGAGCCTTATCACCTACCCACAGACTACAAGCCCCGGGATATAACCTCTCTGTTCCCAGTAGTTGAGGTGCTAGTCTGCTGTGCATTCCATTTTGCCAAGAAAAGATAAAGCCATTTTTCTATTTCCTCCAATCTCTGTTTTGGCATTTTCATTCAGCACCAGTGGATAGCGGGGTCAAGATTTTGGCAACATTAACTTCACTTATAAGTTTTGCTGTAGTATCGTTAAACCCTACTTAAATGCAGAGAAGCACACACAGCAAATGCACAGTCTTAACAGCTGTTTAAGGCCACCGTCCTTCTACTCTGTCTCTTTCAGAGCAAAACCCTAGAAAGACGTGTATATTCTTAGCGCCTCCATATCCTTACCTCCCAGTCTCTCTTTACTGTTAATTAGGCTTTTCCTCCTCACTTCTCCACAAAACCAGCTCTTCCCAAAGTCACTGCTGGCAGACATCTGCTCTCAACTCTCACCCTCTTCAATATCCCAACGGTGACTGACCAGGCTTTCAGTGCCCCGTCCACAGTGAAGATGTTCAGATGTCTGTCTTCCACCAAGACCACTCCCTGGGGCTTCACACTGTAAATCTAACTAGGTGCCGAAGCCCTCTCATCACTCAGGCCTCAGCTCAAACTTGAGTTCCTCAGACAGGACTGTTCCGACAACAGCAGTCCAAGAACCCCCATTTGAATATTTTTACCATTGTCATAATACTCTTATGTTTCTGAAGTTCCCTTACCTGTTTTCTTATTGTTGGCCATCTGTCTCCTCCCCGCCACTGCCCATGCCCCCCTACCCTCCAGGACACATAAACACACAAAACAGCAAGTTCCTTAAGTACAGAGACTCTGTTTTGCTCATATTTATAAGCCTGATGTCTATAAGTGTGTTGGTACATAGTACATGTCCAACAATATGTGCTGACTTTAAAGTGCTGAAGAAAATAAACCTTCCAAAAACCCAAAAGTTTCTAAGTTCAGAAAACATGAAGCAAACCCAGGATTATACCAACTTAAGTAATCCAAAAGTATATTATGATAGTAAGTGCCACAGGCAGATGACTGATGACTGTCTGATTCAACAAAAATATTAATTTACCAAGTTGGCACTAAATTACATCCTTTCCTGTTTACTTTTTGCTATTTCATATGAAGTTATTTTCCTTGTCCAGAATGAGTATATGCTCATTACAAATTATATATTTCTTTTGGAACCCTGTCATATCCAAATACACAGTCAACAAGGTCTCAATAAATAACTGTCACATTTATAGGAAATATATTTGGACTTTTTAAAGAAGGCAATGCTGTTGAATTATCTAAGATGTTCTTGGCAATGTACATTAAATAATGTTCCTTTGGAACTTGTTAGATAGCTAAAGTTTTCCAAGTAACACTGGTCTCAGGAAACAGCATCTTTGTTTTAAATGAGGACAGCAAATATATTAAAATTTGCATCAGTTAAATGTCCAAGTTTATTGTACAAACATATGAACGCAACTTCAGTGAAAGAGCCATCTGGACACTTGTAATCTCTAGCACTTAGCAGATTCATTTATGCAAAAGTGCTTACTTTTGGAGAAAGCTCAAAAAATGAAGAATCTGTAACGTCCCACCAAAGTCTAGCATTTTGATAGAATAATTAGAAAAACTTCTTGGAATGTCTTCTTGATGAGAAATTTAACAAGATATCCAAAAGTGTGTCAGCAAAGACTCATGCTTCTGGACATGAAACATTAATCTCAACATACATAAATATATACATTCATAAAATGAAAAGTTCAGACAAGAAAATCATCTATTAATGATATTTTTAAATGAATGGGATTAGAATAAACATATTTTCTTGGTCCAAGTTCTTAGGTTCTTAATTCATCAATTTGTTTAAAATACTTAATCTTGATTCAAAGCATATTAACCATGCCAATTAAAATATTCATACTGTTGTGTCTATTTCATGTTAGAACTAAGACAATTTTAAAATGTGGATCATCTTCTCAGATATGCAACTCAAGCTTTTCTCATAACCTCTGATATTGTATATATTTCATTCTAAAACAGATCTGTTAGATAAGATTCTTACTTCATGTTGTCTCACATAACATCTCTAATGAAATTAATTTTATATCAAAATAGAGTTCATTTTCTAACATGCAACTTTCTGTGGTAACCAGACTTATATATTTTTTATGGAAAGGAATTCATGACTGCTCCTGACCCAGAGGAGGAAGCAATCATTCTACAGTTTTCAATAATAAGGCTCTCCTATAGAAACTGAAGAAATTTAGACTGTAATTTTCACAAAATGAATTTGCATTCGTGAGCCCCAGTAGCTAACTGAAAGTTGAGTTATTTCAGCAAATCTGGGCTAATGAGAAAAAAAATGTGCCCACAAAAGCTGTGTTGTGCTGTGCTTAGTCATGCCTGATTTTTTTGTAACTGTATGAACTGAAGCCAGTCAGGCTCCTCTGTCCATGGGGATTCTCCAGGCAAGAATACTGGAGGGGGTTGCCATGCCCTTCTCCAGGGGATCTTCCCAACCCAGGGATTGAACCCAGGTCTCCAACACTGCAGGCAAATTCTTTATCATCTGAGTCACCTGGAAAGCCCCATTATACTGGAGTGGGTAGCCTACCCCTTCTCCAGGTGATCTTCCTGACCCAGGAATTGAACCAGGGTCTCCTGCATTGCAAGCAGATTCTTTACCAGCTAATTCAGGTAAAATGAAGTCTCCTATCCAGAGAGACCTAGGATAAAGATGCAGAGTTAAGAATCATATGCCTGGAGTTGAAAGGAATAAAAGAGAAAAAAGAGAAAGTCAAGGAGGAAATATTACAAATTATATTTCTCCTAGAAGATTAGAATGACTAAGAAGAGTCCTTGAGAAAAAAATCTAAGACAACCAGTGTTTCTGAAGCCATAGGAAGTCAAAGGAGGACAATGTTAAGAAAGCTTGGAACAAGAAAATATAGCCACATGAAAAGATGCTCACCATCATTAATTATTAGAGAAATGCAAAGCAATGAGGTACCAACTCACACAGGTCAGAATGGCCATCATTATAAAGTCTACAAATAATAAATATGGGAGAGGGTGTGGAGAAAAGGGAACCCTCCTATACTGTTGATGGGAATATAAATTGGTGCAGTCACTATGGAAAACAGTATAGCGGTTCCTCAGAAAGCTAAATATAAAAATATCACAAGGTCCAGCAATTCAACTCCTGGGCATATATCAAAACAAAACTATAATTTGAAAAGATACAACAGAAAAAGTCACAATAGCCAAGATACGGAAACAACCTAAATGTACACACACACATCCATCTGCCAATGCAGGAGACACTAAAGACGTGGGTTCAGTCCCTGGATTGGGAAGATCCCCTGGAGGAGGAAATGGCAATCCACTCCCATATTCTTGCCTGGAAAATCCCATTGACAGAGGAGCCCGGTGGGCTATAGTCCAAGGGGTTGCAAAAAGTCACACAACTGAGCATACACACACAATGCACACACATAATGAAATATTACTCAGCCTTAAAAAAGAATGAAATAATGCCATTTGCACCATCCAATGGATGGACCTAGAGATTATCATACTAAACAAAAGTAAGTCAGAGAAAGACAAGTACTATATGATATCACTTACATGTGGAACCTAAAACTTGACACAAAGAACACATCTACAAAACAGAAACAGAGTCACAGACATAGAGAACAGACTTGCGGTTGTCAAGAGGGATAGGTTGGGGGAGGGAAAGACTGGGAGTCTGGGACTAGTGGATGCAAACTATTACATATAGAATGGATAAACAAGAAGGTCCTGTATAGCACAGGAAACTATAGTCAGTATTCTGTGATATATCATAATGGAAAAGAATACTGAATCACTTTGTTGTAAAGCAGAAATTAACACAATACTATAAACCAAATATACTTCAATTAAAAAGTTTTTTAAAAGGCATGGATTAATATTATTCTCTCCTTCAGAAAATGCTTAAGTCTTCTAAATATATGACAAAAATAGTTTTTTTCCTAAAGTATTTGCAAGCTAAGTAGCCAACACAATTCCTCATCATTACCAAATACTTGAGTGCACTACAAACAAAAATATTCTGCTGCTGCTGCTGCTGCTAAGTCACTTCAGTCGTGTCCAGCTCTGTTTGACCCCATTGACGGCAGCCCACCAAGCTCCTCCTTCCCTAGGATTTTCCAGGCAAGAACACTGGAGTAGGTTGCCAGTTCATTCTCCAATGCATGCATGCATGCATGCTAAGTCGCTTCAGTTGCATCCTATTCTGTGCGACCCCATGGACAGCAGCCCACCAGGCTCCTCTGTCCACAGGATTCTCTAGGCAAGAATACTGGAGTGGGTTGCCATTTCCTTCTCCAAAATATTCTGCTACATAATTATAATTGCAATCAGAAAATTAATATTGATACACTGCTATCATGAAATCTTCAGACATCATTCACATTTCATTATACCTCCTTCATAACAGAAGAGTCCCTTGTATTTTAGTTGTCATGTTCCTTGGTCCTCTTCTGTCTGAAACATTTCCTCAGTCTTTCCTTGACTTCCCATAACCTTAATGCTTTTGAAGTTACAAGTGTTTTTGTAAACTGTTCTACGATGTAGGTTTGACTGGTGTTTCCTCATGATCCCATTCGACTATCCATCTTGGTCAAGGATACCCAAGAAGTGATTCTAGCTGCTTCTCCTTGCATCCTTTCAGGTGGCGCCATTCCTGCTTTGTCCCATTATTGACAATGTTCCCTTTGATCATTTGATTAATGTGATCTTTTTCTCTTTGTAATGAACAATTATTTTATGGGAAGATTCTTCAAAACTGAAAAAACTCTGTTCCTCCATTCAACTTTAAATTTATTCATATCACTGTGGACTTGTGTTTATCATTTCATTAAATAGGTTCTAATCTGTTGCAAACATTATTTATTTAATGCTTAAAATGTCCCAGAATAGGTCAGTGGGAGCCTCTTCAAGCTGGTTTCTATGTCCTTTTGACACATCCCCATCATCCTTTGAGCACTTCCTTATTTTGTGAGACAGACTGTCCCAAGCTCATCGTTTGCTTATCCTGGCCCAGCCCTGGAATCAGCAATTTTTCTAAGGCGTTCTGATTCCTTTTCTGGCAGAGAATAGCATTTAGATCTGAGTGCTGAGTGTACTCCTTGTTACTGGGGTATCGCTGCTGCCAAGCCAACTCAATAGACAGAATTAGAGAATATATGTGTGTATATACATATTTCTTACTTCCTTCCCAGGTGACACTAACGGTAAAGAACCCGCCTGCCAATGCAGGAGATGTAAGAGACACAGGTTCGATTCCTGCTTGGGGAAGATTTCTTGGAAGAGGGCAGGACAACCCACTCCAGTGTTCTTGCCTGGAAAATCCCATGGACAAGAATGGCAGGCTACAGTCCATAGGGTCACAAAGAGTCAGCCATGACTAAAGCAACCTAGCACACAAGCATGCACACATACAGATACACACACACACATATATTTCTATAACTATACATTTATCTATCTACACAGTGCAAACCATAAATTCACACTAATACCTCCAATTCCAACACCAGCACAGGATTCATCCTTGTGTTCTCCCCCTTGGTTTTCCCATTTGTGACAACCTTCTCCTAGAGTAAGAAACCGCACTCCCATAATGCTTCATACATTTCCTTACTTGATCAGCCTTCTTGTATGAAATCAATCCTGTCCCCTCCCTGCGTACATGCCCCATTTCCTTCACCAAGGCGCCAGTCTCTGAAGTGGACAGCCCTCCCCCACAAATGGCCCCCCTGGGGCTCTGACACCCGGGGCTGGACCATTCTCTTACCAGATCCTCCCTTCCACCTGCATGGCTCACACCGGAGCCAGGCTGCCCTCCATCCCGCCCAGGCTCCAAAACCCTTTGCTGGGCCCCCCAGGCCTTTTAATGAGACAGGAGGAGCATGAAGCAGAGAGAGGATACACCCTGACTGCTATACTAATTGTTGAGGAGCAGAAAAAACTGGTGATAGATGTGCAAAAAGAAGCCACAATTATCCACACTGCTGGGGAAATACCAACCTAGATCCCATCGTTACAGATGAAGGATCTTTACTCCTTTGGTGCATGTGCGCGTGCTCAGTCGCTCAGCAGCGTCTGGCTCTTTGCCACTCCATGGACTGTAGCCCACCAGGCTCCCCTGTCCACAGGATTCTCCAGGCAAGAATGCTGGAGTGACTTGCCATGCCTTCCTCAAGGGGATCTTCCTAACCCAGGGATTGAAACCAGGTCTCCTGAGTTGCAGGTAGATTCTTTACCATCTGAGCCACCAGGGAAGCTCTTTTATCCCTTTGCTTATCATAACTGCAGAAATTAGTTTAATTTCTTATCTTTCACTTTTGTCATTGTTTTTCATGTATTTGTAAAACAAGTTGATTTTTCTGTCAGATTTCATACATTTAAGTATACAGAGTCTTCCCTCATCAATCATGTGCCTGTACTTTCATTTTTTTCTTTTTGGTTTGGTCCGGTTCTCTTTTTTTTTCAGTTTATTATTTTTCTTTTTTACGTTTCACTATTGATTTATTTTGGGCTGTACTGGGTCTTTGCTGCTGTGTGGGCTTTTCGCCAGCCGCGGCAAACGGAGGCTAATCTCTACTCGCAGTGTGCGGGTTTCTCACTACAGCTTCTCTTGCTGGAGAATCTGGGCTCTAGGGCACACGGGCTTCAGCAGTTGCAGCACATGAGTTCACAGTGTGGTCCTTGGGCTCTAGAGCACAGGTTCAGTATTTGTGATGCACGGGACAAGCTATTCCACACGTGGAATCCTCCCAGAGCAAGGATTGAGCCTGTGTCTCCTGAACTGGCAGGCAGACTCTTTACCACTGAACCACCAGTAAAGCCTGGTCTGGTTCTTTGAATCTATCTGAAATGTCAGTAGAGCCTGTGATACGAGGATCTAATAATCCATGTCGTACTTTTCCAAATATCACCTCTTCTGGTATAACTACCCTTTGACTTCATTAATATCTTTTGTCTTTTGGTCCCTACTTTTATTTTTTTCCTCTAAATTAGCAGCCTACACTGATTGAAAGTCCTTCTTTACTCAGCTAGATTTTATCTGTTCTGCCAACCATTCTTAACTCCTAGCCTTTTTGCTCTTTCTGTCACACCCTTACAGAAAACCACCAAATCTAAATCAATCCATCTGCCTCCTCTTTCCCTCAAGTCCTGCCGCAGAGTGCTGTTTGAGACAGGAGCTCAACCAAGCATGTTAGATCCACTGAAACCTCACAGCCTCCCCCTCGTCAGCCAGGTCCTCACGATTCAGCACGACACCCGCAAGGACCGCCTATTGATTTCTCTGAGACTGAGCACAAGAGCTACTTCATTGTCCCCCATGCCCTAATCCCCACCGTTCTACACTCTCATCAGACTCAGACGTCATTTTTCACTCAGTGACAAAATAGAGACTTTCAGCTGTAAGCGCTCCACCTAGAAACCTCCTCTCATTATTCACTGTTCATCAGTGAATAAGGCCCCGGTGTCTCTGTCTTCAAGCCCCGTTTGCTCTCACGCTGTCACTCTCGGACCACTTCCTGGTGTCCTTCACCATCTCCTATTTCTGCTTATTTAGCCCTTACATGCTGGCACTCTTCAGGCTAGAAACAGTTTTCTTTCTCACTCTCATGCCCGGTGAAGGTCTTGGTACCCTGCTCTGTTCCCATCCTTGGACTCATTTCAAGGTCCAATTTGCTTCAGCTTCTGCAGAATATCTGATCTGTTAGCTTTATCTCCCATTTTTGGTCCCATCCTTTCCTCTTGGCATTTGCTCAACTAGTTCAGCTTGAGGACGATCTCATTTCCAACTCTGGATCATCTTTAAAGGATTCATTTAGGCCTCCCTCCAATGCCCCCAGCTTCTCTTCCCCACTAGGCCAGCTCCTAATTGCTTATCACAGACCATGCAAGTGTTACCTCCTCTTGGAAATATTTCCTGACCAACATTCGGGCTGAGCCGGAATGTCTCTAATCCCACAGGCCCTTGCTGCTTTTCTGTAACATAATACTTATCATATTGTTATATAATTTTTCACTTTCCTATATGTTTGTCCTATTAGATTATAAACTCTTGAAGTCTGCATTGCTCATATTAAAAAAAAAAAAGGAAACAAGGAACTATAGCATGTAAGTAAGGAGAATAGGGAAAGTTAGTTTATACATGATTTGGCACTAGCCAGCCCAATGTTGGGGAAAATATTACAGCAAAATATCTGGGGCAGAGAATACGCAGGTGCTATGCGGTCGATGTATGTAATTTTTGGGGTCTTCTGAAAATGACAAGGCCAAGGAACAGACAAAAGGAACCACAAATTATGGGGAAAGTCCATGGAAAAGTACAGTGCCAGAGCTAATGCCCAGTTCTAGGACTTGGAGTACTTGCTCCTAACAGATCTGTCATTTGAATTCTTAGCGTTAACCTGGGGGCAAAGGTTTTAATGATGGCAAAAGACTTCAGAAATAATGAGAGAACCAACTGACAGCTTCAGAGCTACCACATCCAAGTAAGAATCACAGATTATTATAAGATCACATCAGGTAAGTAAGGTGGTTTAATCACCTTGGGCTCCACTCTGGTTTAACTTAGAAATAAAACTATGATGAGACAAAGTCTATAAGTTAGGAAAGAACCAGTGGAAAGTCAGGGGCCTTCTGACTGAACACCAACTTATGATTAAAGTAAAAAACTTTTTAATTGAGGTTAGAAGAGAAAGGTAGATTTCCAACTTCCTCTGGTCACCCACTTTCAAAAGTAAGAGATTTGAGGTGTTTGTTTTATATATAATATTCTATCACGGCTAACGTGCATGACATTTCTCATTGCATAACTATCTGATTTTGCTCTGCAATGATAATCTTGTGAATTCACCTTGCTTACTGCAGACAATATTTAGAGCTCTATTTTTAGTCTCAGTCCTCCTGAAAAGTGAAAATTAGTGTGGTAGACAGATTTCTAAGATGGTCCCAAGATTTCCCACCTCCCTGATGTTCATATCCTGAATCCGCCCTAGGACCGTGCATGGACCATACTCTAGGTAAACGACATTGGAAAGTTTGGCTGGCCTGCAGATAGGAAGGTTATCTGGGTGGGTCCATACTCTTAAGATTTATTTAGAGAATTTCTCCAGCTGCTCAGTGCTCAAAGAAGGGGAAGTCAGAGGCTCAAGGAATGAGAAGGACTCCAAGCACTACTGTGAATTTAGAGGACATCAAGTGGCAAGGAATAACAGTTACGTACCCTGGTGGCTCAGAAGTTAAAGCGCCTGCCTCCAATGCGGGAGACCTGGGTTCAATCCCTGGGTTGGGAAGATGCCCTGGAGAAGGAAATGGCAACCCACTCCAGTATTCTTGCCTGGAGAATCCCTTGGACAGAGGAGCCTGGTAGGCTACAGTCCATAAGGGTCATGAGACACGAGTCGGACACGACTGAGCGACTTCACCTTCACCTTCTAGTAGCTGAGAGCAGTCTCCATCTAACAGCCAGCACAGAAACGGAGACCTCAGTTTTACAGTCGCAAGGAACTGAATTCTGCCAACAAGTCACCTTGGGAGCAGATTTTTCTGTAGCTCCCTGGAGGAGTACTCAGTCTGGCCAGTCCCACGATTCAGGCTCTGTCTCTTATACACATCTCATGCAACTTTCTGTGGTAACCAGACTTATATATTTTTTATGGAAAGGAATTCATGACTGCTCCTGACCCAGAGGAGGAAGCAATCATTCTACAGTTTTCAATAATAAGGCTCTCCTATAGAAACTGAAGAAATTTAGACTGTAATTTTCACAAAATGAATTTGCATTCGTGAGCCCCAGTAGCTAACTGAAAGTTGAGTTATTTCAGCAAATCTGGGCTAATGAGAAAAAAAATGTGCCCACAAAAGCTTGGAAAATCTCTTTTAAGGATTTTATCTCTAGATTTTGGTAACCTGAAATTAAACTAAGATAAATTACAAGAAATTATTCACTATCCAGATCATTTCAACTAGGACAAATACTGGAACATTAACTGCTGGCCAAGTCAAAGTTTACCTGCTTTTGTCTTCTTATGAGAATCTAATGGTTGGGTTTATGAAACATATGTCTTGTACCACAATGAAGAAAGAAATCCTATGAGAAAGTATATGGTTCTAGAGGTTATAAAATACATTCATAAGTACCAATCAAGAAGTGTTGGTATGACACACAGTTCACAGTTACCTGGTTCCTGGTTTTCAGTAGAGTTTAAGGTTTTAAGTTTTAAAATTATAAGGGAAACATTTCAGTACGAAAGGAAGTAGGATGTGTATTTTTTTTTGTGGGGGAGGAAGGTATATTTAATGGAAATGCATTTTGTTCCAAAAAAAAAAAAGTTTTCTCCTAGAACTTGTTGTTTCTGAATATAAAAGAAAGTGAGGGGCATATTAATATGGATAGAGAAAGTTGTGGACAATTTGTCAATGAAGAACACTGAGTTTTGTGCATGGTCAGAATTAGCTAAGATAAAATTGAATTTAATTCAGAAAATGAATTTTAAAGGTAAAGTGGTACAAAATCTGATTTTAGTTTTTCTTCTAAACTAAATTTTAAGACAGTTTTCTTAAAATATTGAATTTCTTTTGTATGAGACTATGTGGAGGTCTTTGCCTCTAAATGATATGTATTTGTCATTGAGATCTTTTATTGTCATTTGCTTAAGTGAATGGGTACTATTTCACAGTGACGTGATTCTATTTGATCAAGTGTTCTACAATGTTTTGATATTTTTTATAAACTTCCCAAAGATCAAATTCTACATTAAGTCCATTTGACCTCTAGCTAACTTTGAGGTTTTCCAAAGAGTACTTAGACCACCTCAAAATATTTGTATTCTCCCCATCTCAGAGAGAAGAACATTAAAGTCATTAGGCCTATTTGGTATGTTAAGTTACATGGGAAGAATTATCAAATAAGTGATAATAAGACTTCTTAGATTGTATGGTACGGTTACAACAGTAATATACATATTCTATAAATTATATGAACTCCTAGACCCGGGTATATCATGGTAAATGGCATCAATCTAATTTTAGTAATTACTTCAAATTATTGTATGTTATAGCAGTAACCAAGTTTCTTTTCAGTCACATTATAATCAGTCTTTAACTCTGAATTTTTAAGTCTTTTGTCATTTACCAAGTTATCATTGTACTCTGATGCTTTTTGCAAAATGCTTCATCTTCAAGAAGATTCATAGCGGCAGTCCTAAGGTGACAGAGGAATAGGATGGGGGGACCACTTTCTCCTCCACAAATTCATCGAAAGAACATTTGAGCACTGAGCAAATTCCACAGAACAACTTCTGAATGCTGGCAGAGGACATCAGGCACCCAGTAAGGCAGCCCACTGTCTTCAAAATGAGGTAGGAAAAAATTGATAACATAAAAAGGGTGACAAAAGAGGTAGGGATGGAGATCCATTCCCAGAAGGGAGTCTTAAAAAAAAAAAGAAGTTTCCAAACACCAGGAACACTCTCACCAGCAGGTCTGTGCTGAGCCTTGGAACCTCAGAGGGCAACATAGCTGGGAGGAAAAATAATAAACCCACAGATTACATGCTCAACAGCAACTCCCAGTGGAGCAGCAGTGCAGAAGATTGCATCCATCACTAGCAAGCCAGGACTGGACAGGGAGGTGCAGGCTGTATTGCTTACGGTAAAGACAGGTCCTGAATGCCCCAGGGCAATCTGAGGGAACTAACTTGAGATAGCAACTCAGACTGTGGGATAGCTAACCTGCGATAAAGCAATGCTCAACAGCAACTCCCAGCGGAGCAGCAGTGCAGAAGATTGCATCCATCACTAGCAAGCCAGGACTGGACAGGGAGGTGCAGGCTGTATTGCTTACGGTAAAGACAGGTCCTGAATGCCCCAGGGCAATCTGAGGGAACTAACTTGAGATAGCAACTCAGACTGTGGGATAGCTAACCTGCGATAAAGCAAAAAGCCCTAACCTAAGACACCACACCGCCAGGCCTGCTCACAGAACTAAGGACTGAGCAGAGCTAGCTGGCTGTGGACCAGCCCATCCCCTGCTAAAGACAGGCAGGTGGGGGCAGACAGAGCTCGAAGGGGGCAATTGTGGCCCCAGAGAGGCATCTGCTACCAAACCGCAAGCAGACTTCGTTGCTAACCAAGACTTCTTGGGATTCTGGATGGTCAACATCCAGCGGGAGGGTTGCAGCCAGAGATCAGCTTCCCAGAAGAGACACATGGCACACCTGAGAAGGCACACCCATTGTACACCCAGAAAACCAAGCGGCTGGGACGGGGGAGGCGATAAAACGCAGCCCCCAGCTGAGGGCGACTGCGCCCCGCCGGTTGCCCCGCCGGTCATCTGAGCTACTTGGACCTGGAAAGGACACAAAATGCAGGCCCAACCAAGTCTGCGCCTTTGTGGAGTACCTGAGAGGCTTAGGCCTGGGAATTGCATGCAACTCAGGGTCCACCTCAGACAGTTCCCAGCAGAGCAACATAGAGCCTGAGCACTGTAGACTGGGAAGCACACGTGCCGTGAGCAGGGGCAGACCCAGTGTGGCCGAGACACTGTGAGCACTCCCTTAACACACCAGTGATATTTGTTTGCAGTGTTCCTTCCTCCCCACAGCAGACTGAACAAGTCTAAAAAAGTGACCACCACCGCCCCCTTGTGTCAGGGTGGAAATTAGACACAGAAGAGACCAGCAAACAGACACTAAAATAAACAGAGGGAACGGTTTTGGAAGCGGCAGGTGCAATAGATTAAAACCCTGTAGTTAGCACTGGCTATGTAAGAAGGGGCCTATAGATCTTGAGAAGTATAAGCTGGATCAAGGAATGATCTGAAAATGAATTGACCCCACACTGTCCATAACAGCTCTAGAGAAAGCCCTAGATATATTTTTTACTATTATCAGTTTTTTAATTTAAAAAAATTTATTTTAAGTCCTCTAATACTCTTTTAATTTTCAGTTTTATAACCTACTATTACTTCGCAAAAAAAGACCCTACTTTTAAAGCAAACTGCATATATATATATATATATATATATACACACACACACATATATATATAATTTTTGTGAATTTTTTAAAAAATATTGTATTTTTGAGAATCTAACATCTACTCTAGATTTTTAATCATTCTTTTTGATATTTGTTATCAATTTTGTACCTTTAAGAACACAATCTTCAGTACCCATTTTACTTGGGAGCGAGATTACTGGCTTGATTGCTGTCTCTCCCTTTGGACTCTCCTTTTTCTCCACCAAGTCGCCTTTATCTCCTCCCTCCCCCTTCTCCTCTCTATCCAAATCTGTGAATCTCTTTGTGTGTTCCAGACGGTGGAGAACACTTAGGGAACTGATTATTGGCTAGATCTGTCTCTCTCCTTTTGATTCCCCCTTTTATCCTCCTGGCCACCTCTGTCTCCTTCCTCCATCTTCTCTTCTCTGTGTAACTCTGTGAAGATCTCTAAGGGATCCAGACTGTGGAGAGTACATAGGGAAGCGATTACTGGCTAGCTTGCTGTCTCCCGTTTTGATTCCCCTTCTTATCCTCCTGGTCACTTCTATCTCCCTCCTCCCTCTTCTCTTCTCCATGTAACTCTGTGTACCTCTCTGGGGGCCCCTCACTGTGGAGAAACTTTTCATCTGTAACCTAGATGCTTTGTCATCGGTGCTGTATAGAAGGAGAAGTCTTGAGGGAACTGTAAGAATAAGACTGAAAACCAGAGGCAGGAGGCGCTAAGAACACTAGAGCACTCTTGACTCCAGGGAACATTAATCGATAGGAGCTCATCAAACACCTCCATACCTACACTGAAACCAAGCACCACCCAAGGGCCAACAAGCTCCAGAGCAAGACATACCACACAAATTCTCCAGCAACACAGGAACATAGGCCTGAGCTTCAATATACAGGCTGCCCAAAGTCACACCAAACTCACTGCCATCTCAAAACTCATTACTGGACATTTCATTGCACTCCAGAGAGAAGAAATACAGCTCCACCCACCAGAACACCGACACAAGCTTCCCTAACCAGGAAACTTGGACAAGCCACCTGTCCAACCCCACTCACGGTGAGAAACCTCCACAATAGAAAGGAACCACCAACTACCAGAATACGGAAATACCACCCCAAACACAGCAATATAAACAAGATAAAAGGCAGAGAAATAAGCAGCAGGTAAAGAAACAGGATAAATGCCTACCAAACCAAACCAAAGAGGAAGAGATAGGGAATCTACCTGATAAAGAATTCCAAATCATGATAGTGAAAATGATCCAAAATCTAGAAAACAAAATGGAGTTACAGATAAATAGCTTGGACAAGGATTGAGAAGATGCAAGAAATGTTTAATAAGGACCTAGAAGAAATAAAAAAGAGTCAATATATAATGAATAATGCAATAAATGAGATCAGAAACACTCTGCAGGGAACCAACAGTAGAATAATGGAGGCAGAAGATAGGATTAGTGAGGTAGAAGATAGAATCGTAGAAATAAATGAACAGAGAGGAAAAAAGAAAAGAATTAAAAGAAATGAAGACAACCTCAGAGACCTCTGGGACAATGTTAAACATCCCAACATTTGAATCATAGGAGTCCCAGAAGAAGAAGACAAAAAGAAAGATCGTGAGAAAATACTTGAGGAGATAATAGTTGAAAACTTCCCTAAAATGGAGAAGGAAATAATCACCCAAGTCCAAGAAACCCAGAGAGTCTCAAACACGATAAACCAAGGTGAAACACTCCAAGACACATATTAATCAAATTAACAAAGATCAAACACAAAGAAGAAATATTAAAAGTAGCAAAGGAAAAACAACAAATAACATACAAGAGGATTCCCATAAGGATAACAGCTGATCTTTCAATAGAAACTCTTCAGGCCAGAAAGGAATGGCAGGATATATTTAAAGTGATGAAAGAAAAAAATCCTTCAGCCCAGATTACTGTACCCAGCAAGGATCTCATTCAAATATGAAGAAGAAATCAAAAGCTTTACAGACAAGCAAAAACTCAGAGAATTCAGCACCACCAAACCAGCTCTCCAAGAAATGCTCAAGGATCTTCTCTAGATTGGAAACACAGAAAGGGTGTATAAACTTGAACGCCAAACAACAAAGTAAATGGCAATGGGATCATACTTATCAATAATTACCTTAAATGTAAATGGGTTGAATGCACCAACCAAAAGACAAAGACTGGGTGAATGGACACATAAACAAAACCCCTATATATGCTGTCTACAAGAGACCTACCTCAAAACAAGGGACACATACAGACTGAAAGTGAAGGACTAGAAAAAGATATTCTGCACAAATAGAGACCAAAATAAAGCAGACATGGCAATACTCATATCAGATAAAATAGCCTTTAAAACAAAACTGTGAAAAGAAACAAAGAAGGACACTACATAATGATCAAAGGATCAATCCAAGAAGAAGATATAACAATTATAAATACATATGTGGAATGTCTCTAATCCCACAGGCCCTTGCTGCTTTTCTGTAACATAATACTTATCATATTGTTATATAATTTTTCACTTTCCTATATGTTTGTCCTATTAGATTATAAACTCTTGAAGTCTGCATTGCTCATATTAAAAAAAAAAAAGGAAACAAGGAACTATAGCATGTAAGTAAGGAGAATAGGGAAAGTTAGTTTATACATGATTTGGCACTAGCCAGCCCAATGTTGGGGAAAATATTACAGCAAAATATCTGGGGCAGAGAATACACAGGTGCTATGCGGTCGATGTATGTAATTTTTGGGGTCTTCTGAAAATGACAAGGCCAAGGAACAGACAAAAGGAACCACAAATTATGGGGAAAGTCCATGGAAAAGTACAGTGCCAGAGCTAATGCCCAGTTCTAGGACTTGGAGTACTTGCTCCTAACAGATCTGTCATTTGAATTCTTAGCGTTAACCTGGGGGCAAAGGTTTTAATGATGGCAAAAGACTTCAGAAATAATGAGAGAACCAACTGACAGCTTCAGAGCTACCACATCCAAGTAAGAATCACAGATTATTATAAGATCACATCAGGTAAGTAAGGTGGTTTAATCACCTTGGGCTCCACTCTGGTTTAACTTAGAAATAAAACTATGATGAGACAAAGTCTATAAGTTAGGAAAGAACCAGTGGAAAGTCAGGGGCCTTCTGACTGAACACCAACTTATGATTAAAGTAAAAAACTTTTTAATTGAGGTTAGAAGAGAAAGGTAGATTTCCAACTTCCTCTGGTCACCCACTTTCAAAAGTAAGAGATTTGAGGTGTTTGTTTTATATATAATATTCTATCACGGCTAACGTGCATGACATTTCTCATTGCATAACTATCTGATTTTGCTCTGCAATGATAATCTTGTGAATTCACCTTGCTTACTGCAGACAATATTTAGAGCTCTATTTTTAGTCTCAGTCCTCCTGAAAAGTGAAAATTAGTGTGGTAGACAGATTTCTAAGATGGTCCCAAGATTTCCCACCTCCCTGATGTTCATATCCTGAATCCGCCCTAGGACCGTGCATGGACCATACTCTAGGTAAACGACATTGGAAAGTTTGGCTGGCCTGCAGACAGGAAGGTTATCTGGGTGGGTCCATACTCTTAAGATTTATTTAGAGAATTTCTCCAGCTGCTCAGTGCTCAAAGAAGGGGAAGTCAGAGGCTCAAGGAATGAGAAGGACTCCAAGCACTACTGTGAATTTAGAGGACATCAAGTGGCAAGGAATAACAGTTACGTACCCTGGTGGCTCAGAAGTTAAAGCGCCTGCCTCCAATGCGGGAGACCTGGGTTCAATCCCTGGGTTGGGAAGATGCCCTGGAGAAGGAAATGGCAACCCACTCCAGTATTCTTGCCTGGAGAATCCCTTGGACAGAGGAGCCTGGTAGGCTACAGTCCATAAGGGTCATGAGACACGAGTCGGACACGACTGAGCGACTTCACCTTCACCTTCTAGTAGCTGAGAGCAGTCTCCATCTAACAGCCAGCACAGAAACGGAGACCTCAGTTTTACAGTCGCAAGGAACTGAATTCTGCCAACAAGTCACCTTGGGAGCAGATTTTTCTGTAGCTCCCTGGAGGAGTACTCAGTCTGGCCAGTCCCACGATTCAGGCTTTCTGATATCCTAAACATAGACCCAACCACACCATGCCAGAAATCTGACCTTCAGGACTGTGAGCTAATAAATGGATGTGGTCTTAATCAGCTAAGTTTGTAGTAATTTGTGACACAGCAATACAACCCTGAAACAAATAGTATGTATACTAAAAAGTAAAATTCAGATGCTCACTCCATATTTATCACTGATTCATATTTATTTTATGAAAGACATGACACAGTGCTTGATGCCAGGGAAAATACAAGAGGACTATCCACATATAGCTGAACAGCTCTGCTGTCACTCTGTGGCCCAATCATCAATGTACAGCATTATTTAGCAGAGGTGGCTATAGTTTCCAGAAAGCAAAAGTGACTACTAAGATAGGTAATATTCTTCCAATGGCAGTACCTTTATAGCTATTATAACTCAATTTTTAGAACTCCAAAATGAAGCACTGGCAGTACTCTTTGAAAAAAACACAGATACAGTGTACTAATATTCTAAGATACTATGTGAGAAACAGGAATATTTGGGCAGAAAAATGGACCATACATTTGAGGAATAAAGAATTCCTTTCTCTGCAGCTTGGTTTAGAAATAATGACAACTACCTCATTATATCTGGAGAAGGAAATGGCAACCCACTCCAGTACTCTTGCCTGGAAAATTCCATGGACGGAAGAGCCTGGTAGAGTCAGACCCAACTGAATGACTTCACCTTATTATAACTTACTTTTCATCTCATCTAATGCAGTATGATGGATATTTTAAGAAATTTTATTTCAGGTCAATAACTGCCTTAAGGAAGGGGTGAGGGCGGGAGTAGGTTGGAGGCCAAATGGGACTTTAATATTATCCTGTAAAGTTGCAGGATATAAAATCAACACTCAGAAATCCCTTGCATTCCTATACACTAATAATGAGAAAGTAGAAAAAGAAGTTAAGAAAACAATTCCATTCACCATTGCAACAAAAAGAATAAAATATTTAGGAATATACCTACCTAAAGAAACTAAAGACCTATATATAGAAAACTATAAAACACTGATGAAAGAAATCAAAGAGGACACTAATAGATGGAACTAATCCATGTTCATGGATTGGAAGAATGAATATAGTGAAAATAAGTATACTACCCAAAGCAATCTACAGATTCAATGCAATCCCTATCAAGCTACCAGCAGTATTTTTCACAGAACTAGAACAAATAATCTCAAGATTTGTATGGAAATACAAAAAACCTCGAATAGCAAGGGCAATCTTGAGAAAGAAGAATGGAACTGGAGGAATCAACTTGCCTGACTTCAGGCTCCACTACAAAGCCACAGTCATTAAGACAGTATGGTCCTGGCACAAAGACAGAAATATAGATCAATGGAACAAAACAGAAAGCCCAGAGATAAATTCACACACATATGGACACCTTATCTTCGACAAAGGAGGCAAGAACATACAATGGAGTAAAGACAGTCTCTTTAACAGGTGGTGCTGGAAAAGCTGGTCAACCACTTGCAAAAGAATGGAACTAGACCACTTTCTAACACCACACACAAAAATAAACTCAAAATGGATTAAAGATCTAAACGTAAGACCAGAAACTATAAAACTCCTTGAGGAGAACATAGGCAAAACACTTTCGGACATATATCACAGCAGGATCCTCTATGATCCACCTCCCAGTATACTGGAAATAAAAGCAAAAATAAACAAATGGGACCTAATTAAAATCAAAAGCTTCTGCACAACAAAGGAAACTATAAGTAAGGTGAAAAGACAGCCTTCTGAATGGGAGAAAACAATAGCAAATGAAGCAACTGACAAACAACTAATCTCAAAGATATACAAGCAACTTATGCACCTCAACTCCAGAAAAACAAATGATCCAATCAAAAAATGGGCCAAAGATCTAAACAGGCATTTCTCCAAAGAAGACATACGGATGGCTAACAAACACATGAAAAGATGCTCAACATCACTCATTATCAGAGAAATGCAAATCAAGACCACAATGAGGTACCACTTCACACCAGTCAGAATGGCTGCGATCCAAAAATCTACAAGCAATAAATGCTGGAGAGGATGTGGAGAAAAGGGAACCCTCTTACACTGTTGGTGGGAATGCAAACTAGTACAGCCATTATGGAAAACAGTGTGGAGATTCCTTTAAAAATTGCAAATAGAACTGCCTTATGACCCAGCAATCCCACTGCTGGGCATACACACCGAGGAAACCAGAATTGAAAGAGACACGTGTACCCCAGTGTTCATTGCAGCACTGTTTATAATAGCCAGGACATGGAAACAACCTAGATGTCCATCAGCAGATGAATGGATAAGAAAGCTGTGGTACATATACACAATGGAGTATTACTTAGTCCTTAAAAAGAATAAATTTGAATCAGTTCTAATGAGATGGATGAAACTGGAGCCGATTATACACAGTGAATTAAGCCAGGAAGCAAAACACCAATACAGTATACTGACACATATATATGGAATTTAGAAAGACAGTAATGATGACCCTGTATGTGAGACAACAAAAGAGACACAGATGTATAGAACGGACCTTTGGCCTCTGAGGGAGAGGGAGAAGGTGGGATGATTGGGGAGAATGGCACTGAAACATGTATACTATCATGTAAGAAACAGAGTGGCAGTTTATGTTCAATACAGGATACAGGATGCTTGGGGCTGGAGCACGGGGATGATCCAGAGAGATGATATGGGGTGGGAGGTGGTTTCAGGATTGGGAGATAGTGTACACCTGTGGCTGATTCATGTCAATGTATGGCAAAACCAATACAGTATTGTAAAGTATAATAAAGTAAAAAAAAAAAAAATTAAAAAAATAAAATAGAATATTCCACATTAAAAAAAAAAACCAAAAAAAAAATCAAGCAATGGGTACAGATAATTAGTCTTTGCAATTTTCCAACATTTTTACTTTTTTCAAGAAATGATTTTATTTCACATCTTTAAGAGAAAAGTGAAATGAAAAAATAAATACATTTCTCTTTGAGCAGAAGAATGATTTTTTTCAAGCTTGGACTGCTACTTAGTAGTAGAAGCAGGACAAAGACCCTGATTTTGTGACACTTAGAACAGTCCCCTTCCACTTTACTGTGAGATGTAAACTCCTTCTAAACACTAATATAAAG
Organism: Madoqua kirkii; assembly: GCA_006408675.1. NCBI lineage: Eukaryota > Metazoa > Chordata > Mammalia > Artiodactyla > Bovidae > Madoqua > Madoqua kirkii. The sequence continues at coordinate 18,979 of SJYC01115447.1, read as the reverse complement.
GGCAAATCTGTATTATACACCATTTGCATCTACAGCCAGCTGACTAGCAAGAGAGGAGATAAGGTACAGCCCAGGTGACCAGGTCATGTGCAATCAGGGTTTCTTATTCACAGGAAAGAGGTCTGGGCCAATCTAAATAAAAATAGCTCAACATATGTCAGGATGAAAGAGAAAAGCCATCGGCTAATGATGAAAGTAGGGGAGTTGAGGATTGAGGAAGTAAATCAACTGCCTAATAAGAAGGTCTGAGACTTATGAGAGGGAGAAATAGAGTGGACGGGGCAGTACAAAGAAAAGAATTCTCAGTCCTGAATATTCACTGGAAGGACTGATGTTGAAGCTGAAGCTCCAATTCTTTGGCCACCTGATGCGAAGAACTGACTCACTGGGAAAGACCCTGATGCTGGGAAAGATTGAAGGTGGGAGGAGAACGGGATGACACAGGATGAGATGGTTGGATGGCATCATTGACTCAGTGGACATGGATCTGAGTAAACTCTGGGAGTTGCTGATGGACAGGGAAGCCTGGCGTGTTGCAGTCCATGGGGTCACAAAGAGTCGGACACGACTGAGAGATTGGACTAAAATGAACTGGGAACTAATGTTCCTTTTCATGACATTCCTCTTGGCTTGACTCTCTCTTTGCCAGGAAACAAATCTTTAAAGTAGTAGAACTATAGCATAAAAACCATGTTTTAATAATTTGTTCAAGCATATTAAAAAGTTTTGTTCTTTCTTTCCATGTCTTTTGCATTAATAATATTTAATTGTTAATTGTATTACTTTTCTAGCCTCTATACTTGTTCCATTTTTCTTGTAGTTAGTCCTCTGTTTTCAAAGGAGTTACTTAAATATTATACCGTAATGAATGAAAATACAATAAAGTCACATATGTTGATCTCACAGTTTAGGACACCAGTTTATGTAACTGAAATACATAATCATTTAATGAGTAAATCATATCATACCTCTTTTGCTCCATATTCCAGAATGGTATTGGACAGGAAGAGAAGTTTTAGTCAGAGTTACAAAACTCTAGGTCAGGCAATTAACTTTTCTAGCTTCAGTAACTCACAAAGAAGAAAGAACATTTGATCTAAAATAACAGTAAGCTGTATCTCATTATTCTCTGTGTCTAGGATATTGTTTTTCCAATCCTGAGATTTCAACAGAATTTTCCAACTACAGAAGTGTGAATGAAGAATCTCTCCTTTCAGAGAGAACAGGCCTTAAAAAAAAAAAAAATACACACACACACACACACACACACACACACACACACACACACACACACACATACATATTTTATAGGGCCTTCTCTGGTGGTTCAGTGGTTAAGACTTCACCTTCCAAAGCAGAGAGTGTGGGTTTGATACCTGGTAAGGTGTTGGAGACGACTCTTGAGTCCATTGGACTGCAAGGAGATCCAACCAGTACATTCTGAAGGAGATCAGCCCTGGGATTTCTTTGGAAGGAATGATGCTGAAGCTGAAACTCCAGTACTTTGGCCACCTCATGCGAAGAACTGACTCATCGGAAAAGACTCTGATGCTGGGAGGGATTGGGGGCAGGACGAAAAGGGGACGATAGAGGATGAGATGGCTGGATGGCATCACTGACTTGATGGACGTGAGTCTGAGTGAACTCTGGGAGTTGGTGATGGACAGGGAGGCCTGGTGTGCTGCGATTCATGGGGTCGCAAAGGGTAGGACATGACTGAGCAACTGAATGGAACTGGACTGAAGGGAGCTAAATTCCTACATGCCTTGTGGCCAAAATAACAAAACAGAAGCATAAAACAGAAACAACACTGTAACAAATTCAATAAAGACTTTTAAAATGGTCCCCATAAAAAAATAAGATACACTTCATAGAATTTTCTCCTTTCAATTTTGTCCCCAATTTTCCTGGAACTTTCAGACACATAGTTAAGAACTGGGTCATGTGGGTCATCACATAAAGAAAAATGAAGGATGACAAGTGTGCAGTCACAGAGCTATCAGTGTTGGGAGACCATAGAGAACATGTCACTGGAACTTTCACTTCTATGCCTGACACCAAATCACGTCACACAGGCAAAGCCGTAGGCTCTCTGAGTATCTACTGAAATGAACTGAGACACGTTTGCGTCATGCTTTAAAAAATATCCTTTATTTAGAGAATTTTGGCTGGTGAGATTTTTTTTTAAAGCAAGTCCTTAGTGTTTCCGACAAGTCAATGACCTCATTTTCCCCTTTTATATAAATGCAAAGTCTGCCATCATATAAACATAATATTTTTGTTCCTAAGCTGGAAATAACATCTTCCATTTTGAATGACTGATAGAAAAATGACCCTTCTATTTCCTAAGATGAAAAATGTTGATTATTATTAATGTTACAAGAATGTATTTTTTACCACAGTTGATCATTTTTAAGAATGTTTCATCAAGCGTAACAATGGACTACATTTCCCTTTGTTCAATGCATCAGTACAAACCGATAATATCGTGATCATTACAAATTCATCATAAATAAAAAATTTTTTAAGAATATGATAGGTTCTTCTACACAGAGGGTAGCCTTTCCCTTCTCCAGGGGATCTTCCCAACCCAGGGATCAAACCCAAGTCTCCCACATTGCAGGCAGGTTCTTTACCAGCTGAGCCACAAGGGAAGCCCAAATAAAAATATTTTTAAGAATATGACAGGTTCTTCTACACTAGCCACACCAACTAATCTGAACCAGTAGCTCTCTTCATATGGCTGGTGCCATTCCCATAAAGGATGCTGATTTAGTCATTTCATAAAATGTGAGTTATCTATTCTCTACTATTATGGAAATACACAAACTTTGTTTGGCCTTATATATAACTATCTATCACTTATAGGAACTAGACAAACATATCCTATGCTGAATGCTCAGTCAGTGAAAAAGAAAGTTCAATTCTTAACTCCCTGGGAAAGGACATTCTCATTTATTGCAAAATGTCAGATAAGGAAACAGCAAGAATATCTACTATCGCTAGAAGTGAAAGCCATAGAAAACAATTTTTTTTAATAATACTTTGAGAGGAAGGAGTGTACTCTTTCTCAGATCAAAACCTGGCAGTCATTCTATCAAAATTCCTACATATTTTCAGTCAATTAATAAGATTTAAAGTGATCATAGATTTTTAAAGAATCTTAAAAGGACAGCAAAGATGACTCAATGTTTTAAAAGGAAACCTCTAAAGGAAAAGTTTTGAAAGGATGTAGTGGAGAAGACATAAAGAGAAAAAGATAACAGTTTTTAAATATCTTTAAAAATATTTAACTTTTTAAATAGGATACTTACAAAGAGTCTGAGTATCTATTTTTAAAATTTCCATCAAGAATAAAAACTTAGATAAAAGATAAGTGATGAAGGTTTGCATCTGTAAAAGCTATTAAATATTATTGAGTCAGCCAAAAAGTTTGTTCAAGTTGGCTGACCCAGCAAAATGGTTAGGTTTAAGAAAATCATAGAATATGTGTTTAAGGTTTTCTGTGATATTAAAAATTAAGGAAACAAAGCTGCTGACAAATCCAGGTCTTTCTCCGTCTGTACTATCATTATTCCAAGACACTAGATGGTGAAAAGAAAAGGTACAAGAAAGTCGACAATTTAACTTTGCACAGAAAAAGGCAATCTTACCCACCTTGTGTTCATTTCCTTACATGATATTTGCTTCTTCTAAACTCCCCTTTACTAAGAAAGCAGGAGCAAAGTCATCAAACATATCTCACAGGATAATCTAAAATTATTTAAATATTACATAAAATGAGGAAAATTTAAAAATACCCTGAGATAAGAATCAGAAGGCTAAAATGAGAATAGATAAACATGGAGAAACGGTTATAGAATCGTAGATTCCTATACACAAAAAACAATTGCATTAGTACCAATTGCTTGCCAAGTATCCATCTGATTCATCTGTTTGAATTAGCAAATTCTATTAAACAGAATAATTGCTTAGTCTCACACCTAAGCTGATATCTCAGGTTTCCTTCCAAAATTACAAAAACAGCAATGAAGGCAAGTGGGGGAAACACTTTTGTTCTCACTGTTATGGGAAAATGCATATATCCTATCAAACATTTTATTGGCAATGGAAGGACAAAAATCCCTCGGTTACATGATGTCTATGGAATGAGAGTTACATCGAAGGCCAATATAAACTGACTATGCAATGGCATTCAAGAGCGGAAATAATAGAGACACTTAATGATGGAAGTGCCCTAGAGACACTTAATGATGGACGTGCCCAAGAATAACGCCACTTCTTTCCCTGCAACAAGTCAAAGGCATTAAGGACAAGAAAGAGTGATGAAAACAAGGATACAGAAGAATTCAATTACTTTCCCACATATAACACTTTCCTCAGACCATTAAGATTTGTCCTAATATTTACATGAAATTTACCCACTCAGGCTCATGATCCCATGTCCAAAATCTTAAAGGAATCTCGACATGAATCTAGCAACTTTCATTAACCATGCTGTTGTTGCTATATACCAACTAAAGTTTATCCTAATTCCTTCATTCTCATTTCTCTGATAAACAGCATTTTGGACAGCAAGAGCTTCTTAGATGAAGCTCTGCTTTCAGATTTCTTTCAAATGGCTAATAAAGTAAATCCCACAGCCTACACTCTGGGCCTTTATCCAGAAGTCTTTCCTTTGGAAGTCTGAATTCTTGCAGAGGAGTTTGCATAAACCTAAAACTAGTGATCAGACTATTCACCCAGTCAGTCCCACTTCCTTTTCTCATACTGAAGAAAACAGATTCACATGCATGTGAGCAAATCATAAGACAAAACTTTATTAAGCTAAAAAAATGGCCATGTACAGGTATTGTCCCTAGGTAGTCTTCCCTCCTCCCTTTTCAGAGAAAGAAAACTCATCAATAAAAAAAACTAAGCCACATAGGCAGACTTGGCATACTGCCAAATAAAGTTCAAGCAAATGTCTTTGATGTGAGGTCACTTTGATACTACACAAGACCCTGCAGGGCTCCTGGGTATAAAGCCTTTCTGTGACCCCCCACTTCTTTTATTATAGGAAATATGCTTCATTCAGCCTCTGTGACCTTCCCTGAGTTGCAACACGCAGATGCAAGCAATTGCTAATTAGGGAAGGGAGTAGATGTGAGACAAGGGAGGAACAGTCAAGAAACAACAGTGCAGCCTCAGGGCAAGGTCCTGGTTCCTCATCAAGGGATACATACAACATCTTTGAGCTGATCTGCAGATACGGAAACCCCACTAGACGGGAGAAGTTAACAGTTAAGGACAGTGTGCTGCCCATAAGCACAAAGACCCCAGACTGGTTGGAACCAGAAGATTGATGATGCTTACTCTCACTCACCTTACCAACAACTAATCAGAAGTTGTCCATGAGTTGGTCACACTCTCTCTAAACTATCACCATAAAACTCCTCACTAACCCCTCCAGTTTGGGAGACACAGTTTTGAGGGCATTAGACCACTGTGGCCCCCCACAAATAGAGCAGTTCTTTCCTAATTCACTCAAAACTCTTGTCTCTGAGATTTAACTTGATGTCAGGTACAGAGGCCAGACTTGGCTTCAACTTTCCCAAAGAATTTTCCAGGGGAGGTTGCTACTGCTGGAGGTAAGAAACTGATCCTCCAATCCTACTTTATTAACCAAATAATGGCCCTGTCCCCTCACAATCAGACCATCCCCCTCTAAAAATTCAAATTCATTCTATTACTGGAAATGTCACATGACCTTTAAGTATAAGTGAGAAATGGACTAAAATGGACTGGAATGGGCAAATTTAACTCAGATGATATCTACTACTGTGGGCAAGAATGCCTTAGGAGAAATGAAGTAGCCCTCATAGTCAACAAGAGTCCAAAGTTCTTGGGTGCAATCTCAAAAACGACAGAAAGATCTCTGTTCAATACCAAGAAAAACCCTTCAGTGTCACAGTAATCCAGTCTATCCCCCAACCAGTAATGCTGAAAAAGCTGAACTTCAATGGTTCTATGAAGAATCACAAGGCTTTCTAGAACTAACACCCAAAAAAGATGTCTTTTTCATTATTGGGGACTGGAATACAAAAGTACAAAGTCAACAGATACATACAGTAACAGGCAAACTTGGCCTTGGAGTACAAAATGAAGCAGGGCAAAGGCTAGCAGAGTTTTAAAAGAAAACACACTGGTCATAGTAAACACCATCTTCCAGCAACAGAACAGAAGACTCTACACATGGACATCACCAGATGGTCAACTCAGAAATCAGATTGATTATATTATATGCAGCCAAAGATGGAGAAGCTCTATACTGTCAGAAAAACAAGACCAGGAGCTCACTATGGCTCAGACCGTGAACTCCTTATTGCAAAATTCAGACTTAAATTGAAGAAAGTAGGGAAAACCACTAGATCATTCAGGTATGACCTAAATCAAATCCCTTACAATTATATAACTGAAGTGAGAAATAGATTCAAGGGATTAGATCTGATAGAGTGCCTGAAGAACTATGGATGGAATTCGTGACATCATACAGGAGGCAGTGGTCAAGACCATCCCCAAGAAAAAAGAAATGCAAAAAGGCAAAATGGTTGTCTGAGGAGGCCTTACAAATAGCTATGAAAAGAAGAGAAGTGAAAGGCAAAGGAGAAAAGGAAAGATATACCCATATGAATGCAAAGTTCCAAAGAATGGCAAGGAGAGATAAGAAAGCCTTCCTCAGTGATCAGTGCAAAGAAATAGAGGAAATGAACAGAATGGGAAAGACTACAGATCTCTTCAAGAAAATTAGAGATACCAAGGGAACATTTCATGCAAAGATGGGCACAATAGAGGACAGAAATGATATGGACTTAACAGAAGCAGAAGATATTAAGAAGAGGTGGAAACTATATACAGAAGAACTGTACAAAAAAGATCTTCATGACCCAGACAGCCATGACGGTGTGATCACTCACCTAGAGCCAGACATCCTGGAACGTGAACTCAAGTGGGCCTCAAAAGCATCACTGAGAATAAAGCTAGCAGAAGTAATGGAATTCCAGTTGAGCTGTTTCAAATCCTGAAAGATGATGCTGTGAAAGTGCTGCACTCAAGATGCCAGCAAATTTGGAAAACTCAGCAGTGGCCACAGGACTAGAAAAGCTCAGTTTTCATTCCAATCACAAAGAAAGGCAATGCCAAAGAATGCTCAAACTACCACACAATTGCACTCATCTCACACGCTAGCAAAGTAATGCTCAAAATTCTCCAAGTCAGGCCTCAAAAGTACATGACTGTGAACTTCTGGATAATCAAGCTGGATTTAGGAAAGGCAGAGGAACCAGAGATCAAATTGCCAACATCCATTGGATCGTCAAAAAAGCAAGAGTTCCAGAAAAACATCTACTTCTGCTTTACTGACTACACCAAAGCCGTGGACTGTGTGGATCACGAGAAACTGTGGAAAATTCTTCGAGAGACTGTAATACCAGACCACCTGACCTGCCTCCTGAGAAATCCGTATGCAGATCAAGAAACAACAGTTAGAACTGGACATGAAACAACAGACTGGTTCCAAGTTGGGGACGGAGTATGTCAGCGCTGTATATTGCCACCCTGATTATTTAACTTATATGCAGAGTACATCATGCAAAATGCCAGGCTGGACGAAGCAAGGCTGGAATCAAGACTGCTGGGAGAAATATCAATAACCTCAGATACGCAGATGACACCACCATTATGGCAGAAAGTGAAGAAAACTAAAGGGCCTATTTAAGAAAGTGAAAGAGGAGCATGAAAAAGTTGGCTTAAAATTCAACATTCAGAAGACAAAGATCATGGCAACCAGTCCCATCACTTCATGGCAAAGAGATGGGGAATCAATGGAAAAAGTGACAGACTTTATTTTAGGGGAGCTCCAAAACCACTGCAGACGGTGACTGCAGCCATGAAATTAAAAGACGCTTGTTCCTTGGAAGAAAAGCTATGACCAACCTAGACAGCATATTAAAAAGCAGAGACATTACTTTGCCAACAAAGGCCCATCTAGTGAAGGCTATGGTTTTTCCAGTAGTCATGTATGGATGTGAGAGTTGGAGTATAAAGAAAGCTGAGCACCAAAGAATTGATGCTTTTGAACTGTGGTATTGAAAAAGACTCTTGAGAGTCCCTTGGATGGCAAGGAGATCCAACTAGTCAATCCTAAAGGAAATCAAGTCCTGAATATTCACTGGAAGGACTGATGTTGAAGCTGAAACTCCAATACTTTGGCCACCTGATGCAAAGAACTGACTCACTGGAAAAGACCCTGATGCTGGGAAAGAGTGAAGGCAGGAGGAGAAGGGGATGACAGAGGATGAGATGGTTGGATGGCATCACTAACTTGATGCACATGAGTTTGAGTAAGCTCCAGGAGTTGGTGATGGACAAGGAAGCCAGGCATACTGCAGTCCATGGGTTGTGAGGAGTCGGACACAACAGAGCGACTGAACTGAACTGAAAGTGAGAAATATGCTTTCAAAGAGGGTAAGCTATAACATTATCATATTGAGAGAGTCAATTCCAAGCCAGGTTGATAAGAAGTCTGGGGGGTCCTCAAGGAGAGAGGGGTCTGGAATTCTCAAGGAAGAGGAAAGGACAAACGCTTTTTTCCTCTACATTCCTTAGGATTATATAACAATGATGTATCCTGCTTGAGCACAGTTTCTAGAAAAAACCTTCCAGCTAATACTGTAATCTTAAAATGTAAATGATGAGAGTGAGTCTAGTAAGGTCTTTACAACCTCCAGACATTCTTTTGATTCATTATAATAACTAATTAAAAGATATATAACTCCATTGCTAACATTAGTGAGGGGGTATTCTTTCTGCCCCCTTCTGACGTCTATGTCAGAAGCTTTCTCTATCCCTTTTATACTTTAATAAAACTTTATTACATAAAAGCTCTGAGCAATCAAGCCTTGTCTCTGGCCTCAGACTGAATTCTCCTCTGGAGGCTAAGAATCCTGGCATCTTTTGTGGTTCAGCAACAACCCTTCAATATCAGTAAGACTTTGGGGAAATTAAGGGGTAAAATTAAATGTAGGGTTCTCAAGCTATTTCTTTTGAGGAGTTGTGCCTAACTCCAGTTCTGTCTAGTTAGACACCCCACCTATGATTTTTCCCAAACTATTAAGTACTTATTGATATAATGTATAAAACCTAAAGATTAAAATTTTAAATATGATTCTGTTCAAAATACAGGTCTAACATTTAATTAGACATAATTTTATTAAGTTTATACAATATTATTCCTATAACAGTTAACCACATTATTTTATTTTACATAACATTTCATATTTTTCTACAGCTCTGTCTATAAGGTAAAATTATTACCCATGACCAATTTGTTTTTAGCAACATGTATTTTTATCTGTCATTAAATATGCAAAAAGTTTGAATATTATGTCTAGCAAAATTAATGACTTTTATTATTTACCTGTATTATCAAATTGTTTCTAAAAGTCCAATACCAGAATTTAATATAGGCACTACATTTCTGGCAACTATTCAAACTTATGATGAAAGTTTTTATATATCAACTTAAGAAGAGCAAGAGGTGCCTAGTTTTTCAAAATTCTCTTAGAGTTAACAAGCAAAATGGCATGGTAATCACAGATCTACAGTAATAAACATGATCTTGAGCTTTCACTGATGACGACAGATGTGCTATCTTAGTTTCCCACATGTGCCAAAGTTCAGTGTTATACTTAACATTTATTCCTGATTGTGACTGGCCATAGAATTGAACAAAATTCTTAAATCAGTTGAATGACATACAAAGATACATGTACTTCAATAAGGGATTGGCAATGATTTTAGAATCCAAGGAATACACTTTTCACTATATTTCAGATGAAACATGAATTTTTACTATTTCTAGGCTGTTCTTATTAAATCAAGGATTTATGCTTCCCATACATTGTGAATAGCCACAGAATTCTCTCAGTGGTGGAGTTATATATTGGCATATTTGTAATATGACATGAAGTAATAGAAAAAAAAATTTCTATCAAGAATGTCACTTCAGAAAGGGGAAAAAAACATCATTAGTAACTGATGAAATTATCACAGTCACTCTCAATCTGTTATTGTAGACTTGAGAATATGATTATTGGAAATATTTAAACTTATCCTAATGTCTGGGCTTCTGAAGTGGTGCAGTGGTAAACAATCCACCTGTCAATGCAAGAGACTTAGATTCAGGTTCGATCTCTGGGTTGGGAAGATCCCCTGGAAGAGGGCATGGCAATCCACTCCAGTATTCTTGCCTGGAGAATCCCATGGATAGAGGCGCCTGGTGTGTTACAGTCCACAGAGTCACGCACAACTGAGGTGACGGAGTACACACATATCCTAATGTTTGGCAGTATACTGGCAATCAAAAGAATATAATCTTTTAAGCTCCTGAATATTTAAGTAACAAATTAATTGAAAAGGAAAAAGCAACAGGTTGATGAAGAATCACTTGAAAGAAAACGTATGACATCTTAAGGATCTCAGCCATCAGGTTCCCCTGGTGATCACTGCAGATGGTGATGGTTCCCATGAAGTGAAAATACACTTGCTCCTTGGAAGAAAAGTTATGACAAACATAGACAGCATATTAAAAAGCAGAGATGTTACTTTGCTGACAAAGGTCCATATAGTCGAAGCTATGATTTTTCCAGTAGTCACATATGGATGTGAGAGTTGGACCATAAAGGCTGAGTGCTAAAGAATTGATGCTTTTGAACTGTGATGTTGGAGAAGATTCTTGAGAGTCCCTCGGGCTGCAAGGAGCTCAAACAAGTCAATCCTAAAGGAAATCAACCCTGAATATTCATTGGAAGGACTGATGCTGAAGCTTCAATACCTTGGCCACCTGATGTGAAAACCTGACTCATTAGAAAAGACCTTAATGCTGGGAAAGACTGAAGGCAGGAGGAGAAGGGGACGACAGAGGACAAGATGGTTAGAGGCCTCACTGACTCAATGGACATGAGTTTGAGCAAGCTGCGGGAGATGGCAAAGGAAGACAGGGAGACCTGGAGTGCTGCAGTCCATGGGGTCTCAAAAGAGTCAGACACAACTGAGCAACTGAATAACAGGTTCACAAGTGGGAACACAAAGGGCTTGGTGCACAGAAAATATCAGAACAAAAGCAGAGCAAAACAAAGACTGAAATGATGGTTTTAGCTTCTGTTTGGGGGACTTTTTTCCTTTAAAACTAAAGTAAAACTAGAATTGATAAGCTGATAAATGTTTTCATTACATTAATAAAGGTTTAGGATAGTAACCAATACAAGTTTTACATTCAAGGATGAAATCATTCAAATCATAGGAAAATGACAGTAAACACAGGAATCTAGAAGAGTGGCAGACTTTACTCTATTTTTTCTGCAGTACAGGAACCCATTTACCTTGGAGAAGGTAGAAAGTGAAAAATTCTAATAAAACGCTATAGTTTTTAAGAGGACATGAGCTTTTCAGTGAGCCTGAGGAGAACTGCAGGGTTAATGACTATCTAAACTCAAGGTTTACAAGACATACTCATCAAAGAAAATACAGTTTTTAGGGAGAAGAGGAGACAGGAAAAAGAAAATGATCTAAAGAGAACCACTGCAATTGAGTGCTAAATACAGTCAAAGTCCAAGAGTGAACATGGAATTAGTCCTTAAATCTAATATAAGGAAGCATATCAGTGTAACTAGGAAAGAAATAAAAGGTACTTCTTCAAATCTGAGATAAATGTATCAGATGAGTCTTATACAAAGGACAGTTTCCAACAAAAGTTTTAATGCAAGATATAGAAGAATCTTCTCTGGCATTTCTTTCTCATATGGACCCTAATAAAAATAGTATATAATGTTAAATTATGAATGCTTACAAACCAGGTTGAATAAATCAAAACTAAATTTCATGGAGCATACTTTGTGTATTGTTAAAGTATCAAACTGGGAGGTATATTCTCTACTCAATAATTACTCATCTATTAATTGAGGGGGGGGGTGTGAGTAAAGGGAACGTTTTATACAAAGTCAAGGTAGCAGTTAGCAGATACTTGCATGATAGAAAACCTTCATATGTGAAAGTTTTCTTCTGCTGACTCAGCTAGTTTAATACATAAATGAGCCCTCGTGCAACTTATTCATCTGTTTTTCCGACCACAAGGAATTCTTACCATTATACGCATTTGTGGTTTTCTCTGGGTAAAGAATGACGATTGCCCTCTGAGATTGTTTCCATTTTTTTATTGGAGCTGGGGCATGCATCTCTTTCTAAGTAAAAGCAAGAAGAAGGCAGTTCCATACCTATATATTAAACCCTTTGGGACTACTCATGTTAGTGTTATAAACTTTAATATACACAGTGCTCCAATTACTTCCTTATTTATATTATTAATAAAGTGTATTTCATTAGTACAACTTTTCACATTATTGATGAACTCTGTGCTCTATGCTGTTACATGAGAAATAATGAAGGGTATAAAGGAAAAAACCACATTACCATCTCTAAGACTTTAAGTCACATGTTAGGAATGTCTTATAACTACAAGATAATAAATTAAAAGCTAAATTTGGTATAAAAATAAACTTTGCAAAAAGGAGTATGCAATGTCAGTATCTCATTTGTCTTACTGGAAAAATTAATGAGCTCATCCTCTCATGTGAAAGAAAGAACTCCCTGCTACCACTGGATACTTTTTCTGGGTGAATGCTTCCTTGAGAAACTTAACAGAGTTTAAATTATTACTTATACTTAACACTTTCCATCTGTTTTTAGAGATATTTGTACCAAATATACTGGTCATGAAGCAGAATAATGTATAAACTTCCACTGTGTTCAAGGAATGTTTATAAACACATGTTTTCAGTAACTTTTTGCAGATCTTGATTTACTAGAAGTATCTTCCTTAGTTATATTTATAATACATAATTTATATTTACACGTAGTATTTTGAGAAATCTAATTCTGAAATTATAGTCTGACTTGATGATTCACGTGAAACTCATTTTTTTTCCTTCCTTATATTTTACTAGTACATGTTAAAACATCTTAACTAATTATGTGGTAGTTGTGACTATCATCCTTAAACTAAATTGCAATACTTAGAAATTTCCACTTCATAAGTTAAGAAATTCATATTTGAGAAACATAATCATATTTGAACTTGAGATAAACTAATTATTAATTTCTGCTGTACATCTGTCAAAAGGTTTAGGGAAGATCATCTTGGGACCTTCCTGGCAGTCCAGTGGTTAAGAATCCACAGTTTCACTGCAGGGAGCCAAGGTTCAGTCCCTAGTTGGGGAACTAAGACCCTGCATGTTGTGCAGTGTGGCCAATAAATAAATAAAAGATCTGACTTAAATATAATAACAATGTTCATTTTACAGAAGAGGAAATTAAAGGTCAAGGAATTTATGTTACAGACCCAAGAAGCCACACAGTTAATAAGCAGCAATAAAGAGATTCATACCAAGCCTCTTCAGGTGCAAAGCACACGACAGGCTGGCAATATTTATTCAGGCCCTATTGCCCATTTATCCACTCAACAATGAGTGCAGGTTCTACTCGATTCTGGGTAAGAGGTGAAGGATACAGAGTCGCTATCCTAGAGGAAAAAAGACAGACAGAAAAGAAAGCCAGTTCGTACATGTCAGTGTGATACAGCCTGTGAAGGCACCGAGGTGCTGTGGGGACACTCAGGCTGGGGTGGCGAGGAGGACGTGAAGAGGAGAGAGGGGCAGTCACAGGGACAGAGAGGGAGCCGGTGCCACCAGAGAACACAGTCCTTGGAGGCCACGCCGAGAAGTCTGGACTTTGATGATGGGGAAAACGAAGGGTCACTGGATGATTTTAGTCACAAAAGTGACATAATTAGGCACCCCCTTTTGAAACCTCACTCTCTTTTGAAATGGGAAGGGCCTACTTTAAAAGAGTGGCAGTGGGATTGAATGTCAGTGGGAGAAGAAAAATCCAACAGATAAATAAGAGGGAAAATCGACAAGGTACACAAGGGGAAAGAAAAGGGGGTTAAAATCCTGAAAATCTCCGAGGGTCTGGTCGAGGTGACTAAGGGGATGGTGTTGCACTTTCCAAAATTAAGAAACCTGGGGGCGGGACTTCCCTGGAGGTCCAATGGTTAAGGCTCCATGCCCTCAACGCAGGGGAGCAGGGTTCAATCCCTGGTCAAGACACAACTAAGACCGGGCTCAGCCAGAGAAATTAAAAAACAAACAGAAATGAAGCCTGGAGGACTGGAACTGTATGCTAGGGAGTGATAGGAGAGACAGAAAACAGGACCTAGATGAAAATAGTGGGGTGCACTGACATCTCAGTGGACGGGGAGGACCACTGAACTCAGCTGTGTAGACTAAGAAGGAAGTACACTGAAGGGCAGAAATGGATTCAGTTTAGTCCATGGAAATAAAATGTTAAGCCAGTGGATTCCTAGGGGAAATGGAGAGGAATATATGAGATAAGGAGGATCAGGCAGAGTGTTTACATTCTCGCAACCACAAGGGTGAGATGAGCCAAGAACACAGCTGGAGTTCAACTCTGCGGAGCAGGAGATCCAGCTGAGACTGAGCCATGCAGGCAGAGTTATGGAGCTCCAATCCCACACTAATAATATTTTAATTTAAAAAATACGTGCACAGAAAGGAAATGGATAGGATGTAGTGGCAGTGTAAAACATGGCCTAGTTGGCTCTTCCTTTAGGGGGAAGAAAGGGTTGGTTCTGGATGGATTTGTACAATGAACACAGGATAAGACCATAGGAGAACTGACTTGGGTTATAAATAAAATCTGTACTAAATCTGCAAGCTTGAGAACTTCTTATGTACCGCAGATCTTATCTCTGCTAATGCTTTTAGGGTCAGGGTAAACACACTAGGATGTCATATATCTGAGTCACCTCGCCCAGAGCCATCAATCACTGCAAGCCCGAGAGACTGTGGAGTTACTCCCATGTGAATGGGTTACTGCGACTGGCAACGGAGCTGGCTTACAAAATAGCCTTGCTTGGTTTCCTCACTCCATAGCCTAAAGGGGTCAAGTCCACTCAAAGTGGTCTGGATGATGGAGGGGAACCACCATCAAAACAGTCATCCTCTGGTCCTCTCATTTCCATTCTAGCCCCTCAGTTCCAATCTTCAACCACATTAACAGGCAGAATAATCTTTTAAACCTTTAACGGAGGCTGTTAATTCTCTGCTTCAAATCCTCAGTGGCTCCATGAGTGGGTTGAAAATAAGAATGAAACATTAGCGTGTGACTCCTGACTATCTCAAAACTTGTCTCAGGCTACCCTTCTCACCTACACACCTTTTGAGCAGGTTATTTCCTCGTCTCAAAAAAATTTTTTTCCTTGTTTCCATAAGCTAACTCTTCATCCCTCAGGTGTCAACTTAAATGTCATCTCCTCAGAGGCACCTCCCTGGCTATACCATGAAAAGAAATCCCCTCGTTATTCTTCATCACTGTCCTCTGTCCATTTCCCTTCATAACCCAAGCTGTACTCACGTCTTTGTTCACCTGAATATTATAGGCATATAATATTCATTTTATTGTGCTTCACATGCTTTAAAAAAAAAAACAAATTGAAGGTTTGTAGTAACTTTTTGTTGAACAAGTCTATCAGCACCATTTTTTCAACAGTATCTGCTCACTTCCTGTCTCTGGGTCATACACTGGTAATTCTCCTAGTATCGCAAACCTTTTCATTTTTGTTTCAGGGCTCTGTTGTCGCTGATCTTTGAGGTTACTCCTGCAAAAAGACTGCAACTGACTGAAGGCTCAGATGATGGTTACAATTTTTAGCAATAAATTATTTTTAAATTAAGGCATGTACATTGGTTTTTTAGACATAACATTACACAACTTAGACTACAGTACAGTGTAAACATAGCTTTCATGTGCACTGGGGAATCAAAAATATTTGTGTGACTCAAGTTTATTGCAATATTCGCTTTACTGTGGTAAACTGTAAAACTGTAATATCTCCAAGGTATGCCTTCACTTGTAAATTCCACAAAGGCAGGAAATGTGTCTTTTATTTACCCATATCCAGTTAGTAAAGTGCCTGGCATGCAGTGGACACATGTATTTCTGTTGAAGAAAGGAAGGCGAGAAGAAATCATGAACACAGAGAATCAGCAAAAAGGTTTTGAAGTGGCAGAGTTGGAAAGAAAACAAAGCAAAGCCCTTCCAGAAGCAATGAGTGATCAACAGTGTTACTTGACAATGTCTAAAACTAGGTTTAAATGATAAATTATCATTAGATCAATCAGTGTTAGAAATTTCTTAAGGTGAAACCACATTTGAACAATATTCCCATGGAATATCTATTAGAATTAAGTCTTCTAGAAAGAAATACATGAAATTTTTTTACATGTAAACACTGCATATCTGGGGGGAAAATCTTAGCAACACAATATATAAATTTAACTTTTGAAAATCAGAACACATATTAATCAATGAGGAAAAGCCCAAGAAGCTACATATTAAGAGTACAGCTTCTTTGAACAACTCAGATTCAAGATAGAATATACCATCAATGTAAAAAGAAGACTCAATATTAGTCTAGGATGTGACAGTTAACATTATATATCAACTTGGCTAGGCATAGTACCCAGATAATTGGGTCAAACATTAGTCTAGATGGTTCTGAAAAGCTAATTTTTAGATGAGGTTAACATTTAAATCAGCAGACTCTGAATAAAGCAGTTTACCTTCCATAATGTAGACAGGCCTCATTCAATCATTTGAAGACCTTACAAAAGACTTATATATGACCTTCCCCAAGGGAAAGGGAATTCTGCTAGTAAAGGATTTTTTGGAGTCAACTGCAGCATCCACTCTTCCCTGGTTCTCCAGCCTGGAGGCCTACCCTGAGGATTTTGGACTTACCAGCTTCCACAACTACGTGAACCAATCCCTTAAAATAAATCTCTCCCTCCAAACACACAACAACATATACATATACATAAAGATCAAATTTTCAACATCCATTGGATCAACGAAAAAGCAAGAGAGTTCCAGAAAAACATCTACTCCAGCTTTATTGATAATGCCAAAGCCTTTGACTGTGTGGATTACAACAAACTATGGAAAATTCTTCAAGAGATGCAAACACCAGACCACCTGACCTACCTCGTAAGAAATCTGTATGCAGGCCAAGAAGCAACAGTTAGAACCAGACATGAATCAACAGACTGGTTCCAAATAGGCAAAGGAGTACATCAAGGCTGTATATTGTCACCCTGCTTATTTAACTTATATGCAGAGTACATCATGAGAAATGCCAGGCTGGATGAAGCACAAGCTGGCATCAAGATTGTTTGATGGCAGTATCTGTCTCTTATACACACTAGATGTGTATAAGAGACAGCAATGGGCTGGTTCCAGTTTGGAAAAGGAGTACATCAAGGCTGTATATTGTCACCCTGCTTATTTAACTTATATGCAGAGTACATCATGAGAAATGCCAGGCTGGATGAAGCACAAGCTGGCATCAAGATTGCCAGGAGAAATATCAATAACCTCAGGTATACAGATGACACCAATCTTATGGCAGAAAGCGAAGAAGAAGAAGAACACCTCTTGATGAAAGTGAAAGAGGAGAGTGAAAAGGTTGGCTTAAAACTCAGCATTTAGAAAACTAAGATCATGGTATCTGGTCCCATCATTTCTTGGCAAATAGATGGGGAAACAATGGAAACAGTGAGAAACTTTATTTTGGGGGGCTCTAAAATCACTGCAGATGGTGACTGCAGCTATGAAATTAAGACACTTACTCCTTGGAAGAAAAGCTATGACCAACCTAGACAGCATATTAAAAAGCAGACACATTACTTTGCAACAAAGGTCTATCTAGTCAAAGTTATGGTTTTTCCATCATGTATGGATGTGAGAGCTGTACCATAAAGAAAGCTGAGCACCAGAGAATTGAGGCTTTTGAACTGTGGTATTGAAGAAGACTCTTGAGAGTCCCTTGGACTGTAAGAAGATCCAACCAGTCAATCCTAAAGGAAATCAGTCCTGAATATTCACTGGAAGGACTAATGCTGAAGCTGAAACTCCAAAAGTTGGGCCTCCTGATGGGAAGAACTGTCTCACTGGAAAAGACCCTGATGCTGGGAAAGACTGAAGGCAGGAGGAGAAGGGGAAGACAGATGCGATGGTTGGATGGCACCACCGACTTGATGAATGTGAGTTTGAGCAAGCTCTGGGAATTGGTGATGGACAGGGAAGTCTGGCGTCATGCAGTCCATCAGGTCACAGAGTCAGACACGACTGAGCAACTGAACTGAACAGATACATACATATTACTGATTCTCTTTCTCTGCAGAACTCTATTACAGAGAACAACAAGGTAGTAAAATAAGTTCAAGCCCCAACTCTGGTACTTACAACTTGGTACTGAACTTCTTGGAATGACTGTTTTAAATTATTTATAAAATAAATAGTTTTTTTAAACCAACAGCTACCAAATGTTAATGACTCCATCTCCACATATTCCACAAACTTCACTCACCAACTATTTCCAAAATATGTGAACTGTAAATGCTCATTAAAATCAATTTGAGATAAGCTCCTCTTTACTCATTTTAAAACTGATATGAGCATTCCAATTAATTAGGCTAAAATTAATAGATGCTGTTCTGATAGTCAAAATCCAAAGTACTTTCCATTGTAGGAAACACTGGAAAGAATCCTAAGGTAACAATGAATTCATCAAACAGATGGCATTTATTTGGCACACAGTGAAAATTAACTTCTTCCATTAGGGAAATAACATACTTACACATTTTCAGCTTTTAAAATATATTACCTCATTTCATAGTGAAAATGTCTTATTTCACAAAGCAGGAGCAATTTTGTAAAATGTATAAAATATGACCCCCTCCAAATTATTATAAATTTAATTCATTCAGTCACCAATCAATGTAAGAC
>SJYC01115443.1:0-11935 GCA_006408675.1 Madoqua kirkii | reverse complement strand
AATAGCCAACTATATTAATTATAAAATATCAGGTTTCTACTTTATTCTCTCCTGCATAAAGCAGGAGAAAACATTTTAGTGCTGGGGAAAATTAAGTTACTTGGGCTTTTTCAATTTTCTGAGCTTCTGACTAAAAATAAGGCCTTATATTTTGCCTAAGAACCAGAAAACCCAAAAGTCTCATGTTTTTGCTTTTTTTTGAAAATTGGTTATTCAAATAAACTTTCTTTTACAATGACAATTTAAAACCCTTTTAGACTGAGGTGCATGGGTGTGTGTGTGCGTGTGAGTGAGTGTGTATGTACGTTGGGAGAATGGGATGAGAGAAAATAACAACGCTAAAATGACTGTATCAGTAAAATTAATTTACCTAGTCTCAAATACATACATCTTACATGGCAGGCAGGAAAGGTTCAGAATAGCCTCAGGCAACAGATGCGAAACATGCGAAAGACAGAGAAGGTTCGGTAACTACGACCAGCGACCCTGTCAGGCGACCAGGTGCCACTCCTGCACCCGACGCCCTCAGACCCCGGAAAGCCCACCGCTTTCTCCCTGAGACGCACATGTCCAGAATGTTCTCCGCAGACGTCTTTTCCAGAACCGAGACATAAAACGGTTTTCAGGAAACAAAGCCTGGAGGGCCGGTGGGCCCACGGAAACGAGAGTCGGCAGCACTAACTCGGAAATCGGCTCTCTAAACCGGCAGAGGGCCGGGGACTCCAGGGAAAGCCCCTCCGCACGGCTCCATCACGGGTCCACCGGGCACCGGGGACAGCGCCGGCCGCTGACGGCACCGGGCCGGGCCCGCCAGGCTCGGGGCGAGGCCCAGGCAGCAGCCTCCGGCCCTTCCTCTGGGGCATGACCCACTTGGAGCAAAGTAACAACAGCTTTTACTAAGTACCTTCTTCATGACTGGGAAACCTTTTTCGTCATCACAATCAACATCAATTTAACTTATTGAGAGCATATCCGAAGTACCCTTAAAACTCCATAATGTTAAAACAAAAAAAAGAGTAAAATTCCAAGTTTAATAAACATGGAAGGATGAATCTTGCTCGACCGCTCGGTTAAGCTGTGGCAACTTCATGGGTGTGATAGGAGTCTAGAGTCACAGGAAACCCTCCAGCCAACTTTCACACACTTCTCTTCTTGGTTATATTAAATAGTTCATTAATTTTCTCTCTCCATCCTTTCACAGCTGGAAGGTTCTTTCTAAATACAACAATAAAAGCCATTTGGAAATTAAATGTGTAGTACCTCTCTCGGTGATACTGTTTTGGTCAAATGTGCTGCAAATTAAATTTAATAGTTTAGTTTTATCATATACATAGATTTAGGTATAAAGAGTTACTTTGTCATATATAATATGATAGATAGGTAGATGGATGAGATATGTTCTAGGGTTTTCAAATTGGATCATGACCCATTAATGGGTAGTAGTAGCTTTTTGTTAACTGAATAGTTAACATATCACAGTTACTTACCTATAGTGAGGGAAGTATTCTTGTATGAAATTTTTGCTTTCATTGTGTCTGTATTTGTGTACATGTGTTTTCTCAAACATTTAGAAAACAAATTTCTTACTGTGAGTCACTATTTAAAAAATACATGTCTAAGAAACACTAGGGTAAAATTTCTGTGTTTTCTTTTCAGATTGTTCAGGTTCAAGTTGCTCTGTTAAGTCAGTTAGCTGATGAATTATTCTGATACTGGTAGACAAATAGTTGGTAAATTGGAAAAAACTAGCTTAAACATTGCAAAAGAGTTAACAGAATGTTTCAAATCATCTAATCCACTGTACTCTGTTCATAGGCTGAGGAAATGAAGTCTTTGTGGGGAAGGCCCCAGACTCAAGGTTTGTTCCTGTCGGCATTAGACTTAATTTATGCACCAGGCCAGATAATCTGACTGCCACTAACTGCACCACAGTCCGAGAAAATCACCTGGCCGGAAGAGCTAGCTACGTGGCATCCTGTCCAGACGGTGCCCTCTAAGGCCCTGGCTTCCCCTGATGCCACCTGGGTGGGTGCAGGCAGCAGGACTGGAATTGCATGGTA
The DNA here is from genome assembly GCA_006408675.1 of Madoqua kirkii. NCBI lineage: Eukaryota > Metazoa > Chordata > Mammalia > Artiodactyla > Bovidae > Madoqua > Madoqua kirkii. The sequence goes on along the minus strand of SJYC01115443.1, from coordinate 9,875 downwards.
TCTGGACAAGCTATAGGCAGGAACAGGCACAGAGCCAGGAGGTGAATCGCTTGCCTTTCCTCTATACGACGGATTGGTCCAAGGCAGAGTGGTCGTGGGACTTCCCAGATAGCTCAGTTGGTAAAGAATCCCCCTGCAATGTAGGAGGCCCCGGTTCGATTCCTGGGTCGGGAAGATCTGCTGGAGAAGGGATAGGCTACCCACTCCAGGATTCTTGGGCTTCCCTGGTGGCTCAGCTGCCTGCAATGTGGGAGACCCGGGTTTGATCCCTGGGCTGGGAAGATCCCCTGGAGGAGGGACAGGCTGCCCACTCCCGTATTCTGGCCTGGAGAATGCCACGGACACTGTATAGTGCATGGGGCTGCAAAGAGTCGGACACAACTGAGCGACTCTCACTTTCAGAGTGGTTGTGAAATACACTTGTCCCGCTGCCCCTCCCAGCACCAAGTGACCACTTCTGACCTGTGCCGCAGCCGTGGCCAACCCAATGACACATCCCCCTGTACCGCTCTCCCACCTTCCCGGCCCGATTCATTTCTCCCACACATTCATGTGGCCCTGGAATTGCACGGTCAACCAGCCCCCTCCCCCAGCAGAGTGTAGCACGTCAGTTAAGGATTCATGCTCTGCCTCCTAGAAGCCCAGGCTAAGATAATTTCTTATAAACAAATGCTGGTTCTACTGTGCGTTGGTAACATGGGGGGAAAAAAAGAGGTTTTAGATATTACCTACATGTAGAGTTTGTCTTTTATGTTTTCATATCAAGAAATCTTTCTGGGTAAATGCAAATTTTCTACCTTTTAACCTTTAATAGGGTTAGGATTCATTGCAAGCATCTCAATCACAGCCCAGCTTTGGCAATCTAGTTGTAACAGTCAGAACAAGTTAGATTATGAAGCAGTTACATCCAGCTCCCAAATTTCAGGAGCCGAAAACAATAGGGATGTATTCCTTGCTTGTATCTCGTGCCCACTGTAGGTCAGTGAGGGGGCTCGGCTCACGGGAGCCACTCAGAGACCAGGCTGACAGTCTGCACGTTCGTGGTCATGCAGAGATGGAAAATAGTACAGCGATTCGGGCAAAGAACATGCTGCTTCTTAAAGCTTCTGCCTCTGAGTGGCATGATCATCTATCTCCACTCACATCTGGGTGACCAACGCTAGCCACAAAGTCACACCAGATTTCAAGCAGGATGAGACGTGCCTTCTACCACAGGTCTGGAAGGTAAGAGAGACAAACCTTGGTAGAAGTCTGAATGACTAACACAGACAAGGTATGGGGCAAGTTATCCCCACTATAGGAGCACATTATGCCTGGTCTCTGCTCCAGTGACTTGCTGTAGTTTCTAACGGGCTGTGTAAAGTATATGTAATGGGTTAAGTAAAGAGCTGACTCATGTGAAAAGACCCTGATGCTGGGAAAGATTGAAGGTGGGAGGAGAAGGGGATGACAGAGGATGAGATGGTTGGATGGCATCACCGACTCAATGGACATGAGTTTGAGTAAACTCTGGGAGTTGGTGATCGACAGGAAGGCCTGGTGTGCATGGGGTCGCAAAGAGTTAGACATGGCTGAGGGACTGAACTAGCTGGCCGATGTAAAGTATTGGGGCATTTGGGAACTTATCTTAGAAGTCAAATTCACATACACAGTTCATCACAGACGTCCTGGTAGAGTGCAAAGACAGAGTGAGAAATCTGGGCTGAAATTCTGGTTATGCCACTTACTATCTTGGCCTTAAGAAAACCCGTTAATGTATCCCAGTCAGGGTCCCACATCTGTAAAAGAGGAAACAACATCCACCTTGAAGGTCTGGTGTAGGGTTGAGTGATAAAGGGTTTCCTGTCCCACACTGGGCCTGGCAGACAGGACACGGTGAAATAAGGCCTCTGGCACTGACGGTGTTTTCCAGGAGCTGTGCTTTGCCTCTTCTGTTGAGAGGAATCCAGCTGTGTTATTATTCCCTTTTGCCATATTTATATACTTTATTATTAACATAGGTGTCTCACTTTATAAAGAGAATTCTTTTAATCAAATTTGCCAATGAATTAAAACTGCAGAAAGATTTAGAATTTGACAAGATGCCCTTTAATAAAGTTTTTTTTTTAAGCCCTCTACTCAGGTTCAGAAAAGTCAGCTACAGCAATCCAAAAGGAGGGCGAATCTCTAACGGAAGTTCCTGTGAAGTAGTGAGGGATCCTGGTTAACTGCAAGCTCACCATGAACCAGTGAGGCAGGGCTGTCCCTCAAACCTAAGTAATCCTAGCCTTTAATTAAAACCTAGCGTCCAGATCAAGGGATGCAACCTTGGACTTGCACTGTATGTAGACAATAGACGATTGTGGTGCTCGAGGTGCCCTCTCGTGACATTCTCCTGACAAATGAAGGGGGCACGCAGGACGGGGGGTGTGCAGAAAGCATGACAGATGAGGAATGGCTGGGGAAAAAAGGCTGCAGATACACCGTGAACCAGTGAGGCAGGGCTGTCCCTCAAACCTAAGTAATCCTAGCCTTTAATTAAAACCTAGCGTCCAGATCAAGGGATGCAACCTTGGACTTGCACTGTATGTAGACAATAGACGATTGTGGTGCTCGAGGTGCCCTCTCGTGACATTCTCCGACAAATGAAGGGGGCACGCAGGACGGGGGGTGTGCAGAAAGCATGACAGATGAGGAATGGCTGGGGAAAAAAGGCTGCAGATGTTTAGGCTGGAAGAGAGATGGTTTAGGAAACATGATACCTGCCCTCCAACACCTGAAGGGTTGTGGAGGAGAATAGATCTTTCTCTCTACTACTCTAGGGAACAGGAAGGGGACGAAGACGTCGGGATCACCCCTTGACTGATGGTGCAGTCATGGCCGTGCGGAGACCAACTGCTGACCCACTGGGGGGACGCCGGCGATTCCAGAAGGGCCGGAGCCAAGCTTAGCATCACGCATGTGCTTTTTCTCCAGCCTCAAGCATCTATCAGCCTCTGGATCTGCCGTACTTGTTCTAAATAGGCACTCCTCCTTTCCTTTTTAATAAAGACATTATAACAATGCTAATGTAATGTGCAGGAATTCATTTACCCTGCTCATGCTACAGAAACCGTGATTTAGTAGATCTCCCTCCAGGTTACCGTGTCGGCTGCTGCCTGCAAATATAATAAAGATGCTGACAGTTGTGAATTACTGGAGTTCTACAAATGATCAACTCCAGCGGTAAACAGGAGAGAAATAAAAGGTAAAGTTCGGTGGCCAGGTCAACGGGGGTGATGCCGGCCTTTTCTACATAATTGAAGGCCTCCTGAACAGGCTGGCCAATAGGTGCCTCTTGGCAGAGGAGGAAGAGAACGTCCAGATGGCTCCAAGTTGCAGGACACGGAGGTTAATGGAAAAGTGGGAATGGCCGTGTTTTATGGGCTCTGTGGAAGATGGATGGAGGGAGACGGGCAGGAGGAATTATTTCTTATCTGGGAGAGGCCGAGGTGAAGAGGGGTAGCAACAGTGAGGAGGGGAGAGCCCCCACAAAAGGGGCGTGGCTGCAAGGGGGCCTGCGGGACATCTGAGAGGCCAGGTCAGCCTTGCCCAGGCCCTGGCCTCATCCGTAGTTAAGCATCGGGCTCTGAAAGCAAACGACCCATACCTGCCCACCCAGCAGAACGCCTGCCCCCTCTCCTGGACCACCCACTGTCTCGACCGGACATGACACCCAGCCCCAGTCTTCAGGTTGTCTTTCTGCTGCGTGCACAGATTTTTGAAAAGAGAGTACAATAAATTCCATGCACGATGGCTTACTGCTGGCCAAAGAGTGAGCTCCTGAGATGCACCTTTTATTTATTGGGGTTGGGGAAGGGAGGTGGTAATGTTTCCTGTATTGGATGCCTTATACTTTGCAGACCTTTGGGGACTCATCTCTGCTGAATTCTTTAACAGCTGAGATGACAAGGATGTCCATTACCCAAATGGACAGCACTCGCTATTGATCAGGGCTCCACTTAGCAACCTCATTTGTCATCCCGTTGTCTCTCATCGTCTCTGGTCTCCCTGTGAAGGGGGAATCTTTCTTTTTCAGGTGTTGGAAAGTTAATCTACATTCCAGGCACAGCTGAGCAATTAAAACATATAATGAGCAGAACACTTTAGCGGCTGCACCTACAGAGAAGCCTGAATTGGGCTTCTCCCTATCTCCCCAACACAGGCCAGAGGAAGTTAAAGAGGTAATCCACTCCTGGAAAAGCCCAGAAGAATAACTATAATACTCTTCAAACCTTAGCTGTGTCAAGTGCTTGCTTTGCCTCCATTTCTGCTTTCAGAAACTCATTTTAAAAGATAAAAAGGAATATTACAGGAAGAAAGCCCAAATCCCAACAAAACAAAGGAAGGTCTACCTAATCTTGCCAGTTAATCATTTGGGGAAAAGACACGCTCTGCATCTAATTAGATCTATGCAGTTAAACATCCATCAAGAATTCTCCTAGAAAGAGTATGTTTTATGGAGTTCTCATATGAGGGATTAAATTGGGCATGTGGAAAGCAACCTTGATCCATTTAATGGACTCCCCCCGAATATACATCAGCGTCCATGTCACGGAGCTAGATGGCTTCTTTATCCTCTCCCCAAAATGCAGTAACAGAAAATAATTAAACATCTCTCAGACCTGAACGGCACCGGCATTAGGCCACAGTCGATGGCTGGATCTGCCACGAGAGCCTGAGCGCGCTCTACCCTGCGTTCCTGGCCATTTCGGTTCAGAAAGCTTTCTATATCCGGATCTCCCCGGAGAACCATTTTATGATGCTATAAAGACTGTCAACCAGAGGGGAGCTCCCCAGCACCTGAGCCACACACAGAACTATCAAATGACATTTAACTGTGAGCTGACACTGCATGTCTGAGCCTGCATTCTGATCTCCAAATATTACCCATGCTGCTGTCTGCAGAGATAAGACTGTTATGATAACAGCAGATCAAACCAATTAGACCCGGGAGCAGCAAATACATCAAGATCCTGACTCTCACCAGAGAGTTTGAGGGTACATAAACTCAAAGAGGCCCGATGTTATCTCCCTTATGAAAGAAACAGGACTGGAGGCCTCCTTCCTTTTGTGTTTGTGGGTGAGTGTTTTCATGTAAACACACGGGCTGTGAGCAAGCAACATGTGCAAAGTGCATGAGCTACTAATTACTTTTCCATCTAGTGTTGACGCAAAGACGATAAAGACTATACACCTAGGTCATTTTTTTAATACTTGATATTGATGGTGGTTTCACTGATAAATTCAAGCGGGCCACCCTAAGTGTACTCAGCACAATTTTCTTTCTTTCACATTTCAGCAGCTTTTCTGCTTTTTAGCAGACAAGATTCTACTAGTGTCTCTAGCCGTCTGTACCCACAGCACACCTGCTTCAAGGTACGTTTGCAGCACCAGAGCCGAAGCACCAGGTGGAAGTGCCACGCCTCAACCCCCAGTTACCTCTGGTAGACCACAGATAAGGAACAGCGCTGGGCTGGGGCGAAATGACCAGCACACGCGAGATCCCCAGAAACCTTACCAGCATCCGGCAGCTAAACAGGACACCAGGAAATTTATCAACCACACGAGGTTCTAAAAGAAAACAAACTTAATAGAAAGGGGAGTGGTATAGCTTCAAAGGGGCCTGATTCTATACAGCATGAATTTTCTTTTCATGAAAAGCACAGTGTAATGGAAGTTTGTCACTAAAGAAAATATTCCATTTTCTTTGTAAAAATGCCATTCTATACTTTTTGTGAAAAAAAAAAAGATATATTCTCCTACATGTACACTTTTCTGATAAGAAGGGGGAAAAATTAGGACCTATTTCATTTAGCTCTGTCTCATACCTGAGGTATAAATAGAGGATAATAACCTGTATTGTCCAAAAGAGGAGGGAAATAGCAGAGTAGCATTGAATAGTGGTGGTGGGCAGGTAGAGAGAGGATTTCAGACTTAGAAAGAAAAATAAATATCACATGTAACAGGTGAAGAACAATTATCTGTAGAGAGGGAAAAAGCCTGGAAGCCTAATGGTCCCCACAGGAAAAAAAAAAAAACATAGTGTAGAGTTTACAAAGAAAGCAATTGACCAGTAGCATCAGATAAAAAATAGTGAAAAACTTCAATGTAACTGTTCTATGGATCTGACTGCACTCTCCCTAAGACTATGATGAGGTAAAATACAGAACTAACAGAGCTAAGAATAAAGACTAGAAGATAAAAAGTTTGAAAAGTATAATACCAATCTTCATTACATAAGAATATTTTACAGAGAACAGACACTAGGCATTCTTCAGTTCAAGATACTCAGGGTTCTCTCAGAGTAGCACAGACAAAAAAAAATTTTTTGACCAGCAATAAAAAGAAATTTCCAGTTTTGGAAAAGTCATATGCAAAAAAGTAGTGTCTGGTCTATTTTCTTACTTGGTGACAGTTGTTATCTTGAGGCTCCTTTGGCCTAAAGAGATAGCAATTAATTTTAGGCGTCATTATTATTCTTGCAGTTAACCCTGCTGGAACAGCCACTGCGCCAAGATCTGGAGGAAACGCTAATATCCCTCGTTTTGCAAATAGCCAGCAGCCCTTACTCAGAGTCCAGTTGGAACCTCTTGTCTGTCTGGGAAGTTCCTACTTCATCCTCTTAAGTCTTGCCCGGCCCTTGCAGCGCACACGGCAGCCTGTCCTCTCCTTGACCCCAGAGCATCTTCCACAGTCCTCTTCTCACTAGCCAAGCCCCCTTCCACGGGGGACCCCTGCTTGGGGAAGTCTGCGCACGTGGCACAGTGTACTCCACAAGCAGGAGGTAGTCACGGAACTCCTAGAAAGACTCAGATGATGCCATGAACTGTCCCCCTCTCCCTGCTTATTCTCTGCAACATTCCTACAGCAGAGAAGCAGCTGGCTAAATAAGACACGAAATGATGACATGTGGAAGCCTTCACGAACCTACTTCCTGTCGTGCTAGTCACCTGTAGCAATGATGGCAGACTCCCCACACCAAAAAAGAGATCCTGATTTACCAGGGGCAAAGCCCACTATCTGAATTATGGGGGCAACTCCAGAGATTCTAATACGTAACCAGAGTGGAAGATTACTGGCAGAGAATTATAACTTCTTTATCAAATTCTTTCCTTCATTTCCTACCACAGGCCATTCAGCTGCATCTTTATGCTGCTTGTGGCCAAGTATATTATTAATAAAAATTAATCAATATTTTAAAAATCTATTCCAGGCACACTTAGGACACTGCTTGTAATCTGTTATTTTTAATGGATGGTCACCACACCAACCTTGAAATGAAGACAGACAACATGTCTGAATTCTCAAGTCAGAAAATATTTATTAAAAATATATATATTAAAATATGTAAAATAGATGCTCAAAAGCCTTTCAATCAGTGTAGTAACATATCAATTTTTTTTTCCAGCACTGACGCTGAGCCAGGTACGATTCTCAACTTGGAGATACAGAGAATATAGAGGTCCCTCAAGGAACTTTAACTCAGTGAAATTACAAAAAAAATGTTTTTTAGTTAACAGTGCTATTTTTCATTAGTTCATTGGTAATTTTAATTGTAACACCTGCCCACACATAGTCTTACACAATATTGATGATAATTCAGTGAGAGATCATGATCATTTCACCAATGATGGCACACACATTCAGAGAGATCGTGTGATTTGCTCATCTCACACAGTTATTAGGTAACAGAGCCATGCAAACCCAAGATTCTAAGTGCTTTCCCCTAAATCCAGGGACAAACATCATGTTCATTACTGTGCTGTATGCAAAGAGATTAAACTATGGTCCTAAGACCTCAAAGGAGGCTACAGTCTAGTTAGGGGAGGAAGCCAGATATACACAGATGATTAGCATGTAATGCGCTGCGGTGTTTGCAAACACTGAGTAAATGATAGAGGAAAGTCAGCTGGCCAACAGGGTTGCAAAGAAGGAGTGGATTGAGACCAGAAAAGTGGGCGAGGCTCTTTACAGCGTGGACCCTGCGCTGAGTCTTTAAAGGATGGGTAAAGAAGATCAGCCCTGGGATTTCTTTGGAAGGAATGATGCTAAAGCTGAAACTCCAGTACTTTGGCCACCTCATGCGAAGAGTTGACTCATTGGAAAAGACTCTGATGCTGAGAGGGATTGGGGGCGGGAGGAGAAGGGGACGACAGAGGATGAGATGGCTGGATGGCATCACTGACTCGATGAACGTGAGTCTGAGTGAACTCCGGGAGATGGTGATGGACAGGGAGGCCTGGCGTGCTGCAGTTCATGGGGTCACAAAGAGTCGGACACGACTGAGTGACTGAACTGAACTGAAAGCTGGGTAAACAGGAAGAGGAGACGCAGAAGCTGTATGGATGAGCTGTCTCACCATAGTCAATTTGGAAAGTTCTAGCTAAAAATAAATCCACAAAGTATGTATCACCAGTTTTCATTTCATATATAATTTGGGACCAAGAAAATTTCACTCACTATAGTCAAGTTAACTCAATATAGAGGAAAACCTGGATTCTGCTCTCAAGCTTACCCACTCATATCCATTTTCTTAAGGAAAGCATTAAATCAATCAAGGTATTGACTGAAGCTCAACTCTGGCAGAGCCCTAGGCTTGCCACTCTGAGAAGCGCCACCACTGCTCTACTTGGCAAGTTTACGATCTCACTGAGCACAGACACAGACACGTGGGTGCCGTGACGAAACACCACGAAACCAGGAGACAAACGCGGGGTCCGCATGGCAAGCGTTACGAACGTCCAGAGCAGAGTGAGGTTTCGACGAGCTGGTTGCTGGGATGGTGGTCCTGGCCAGGAGGGCACAAGCAAAGGTAACCGGGACGGGAGGAGTGAAGAATGCATTCAATAAACTCATGTGACAGACTGTAGGGTCTACCCTGCAAGGCCCTGCAGACAGCACACTCCACCAAGAGTCCCGGAGCAGGAACAGACGGTTCAAGAAAGCGATGACATAGTTAATCCCTGCTATGTTCCTAGTTTCCCAGTTCCATCCACAACGGTCCGACTCAGCCTCGGTGGTCTAGGAGAAGGGGTCTGGAGAGAAGACGCACCTCTTCGTGCTCTGGATCCTTTGAGGCACTCAGCTTTTTCTCTTTGGTGAAGGCTTGTAAAATTAACCACTGCACACAGCAGCCCCTATCACAGCATTGCCAGCTTGCAAGGCATCGTGCACAGAACAGACGCAAGTACACTAATGACTAGGTAGACTCTAGAATCCCACTCACGCCCAGAGAGGTCCTGGAGCACCCGCAGGGAGCTGCGTGGGAGGCACAGGGGCTCAGACTGTAGCCCCGACCCCGTATCTCAGGGAGGCGATCCTGCTCTCCGCGCCTGGACTGGTTAAGGCCACGTGTGCTAGCGGAATCTACGGTGCTAAGAAGCGCTGCAGTTTGCAAGGGGAGCGGGATGCTAGGGGCTGCTCCCAGCTCTGCATCCACCAGGCAATCCGCGGCTCCTCTGAACAGGAGGGCACGCAGCACCGGAAAAGGCCGACTGCGGCCTGACTGCTGGTAATGCGCTTCATCCAGGCCCACGAGAGCTGTGCGGCGGAGCTCGGAGGGAAGTGAGCTTTGGGGGTGGGGGGAGGGGAGGAGGGGGGCCTCGCTTGACTTTGAAAGCTCTTAAAAAGTTCAAACCACTCCGCATACCACTGGAGGCAAACTCTGCTTAAAAGGAAAAGGAGGAGGGGGGGTCACTAAAAAGTCACTAAAAGAAGCATTCGTTCCAGACCCAGAGTTCAGACAGGCTTTGGGAGGTGGCTTCCGACAGCTCACCGCCACCAGTGAATTCTGGCCTGGGACGACACTCGACACTCGGGGGCTAGTTCAGGGGATCAGGCTGCCTTTCACGCAG
>SJYC01115442.1:0-22573 GCA_006408675.1 Madoqua kirkii | reverse complement strand
AAAAAAAAAAAGATATATTCTCCTACATGTACACTTTTCTGATAAGAAGGGGGAAAAATTAGGACCTATTTCATTTAGCTCTGTCTCATACCTGAGGTATAAATAGAGGATAATAACCTGTATTGTCCAAAAGAGGAGGGAAATAGCAGAGTAGCATTGAATAGTGGTGGTGGGCAGGTAGAGAGAGGATTTCAGACTTAGAAAGAAAAATAAATATCACATGTAACAGGTGAAGAACAATTATCTGTAGAGAGGGAAAAAGCCTGGAAGCCTAATGGTCCCCACAGGAAAAAAAAAAAAACATAGTGTAGAGTTTACAAAGAAAGCAATTGACCAGTAGCATCAGATAAAAAATAGTGAAAAACTTCAATGTAACTGTTCTATGGATCTGACTGCACTCTCCCTAAGACTATGATGAGGTAAAATACAGAACTAACAGAGCTAAGAATAAAGACTAGAAGATAAAAAGTTTGAAAAGTATAATACCAATCTTCATTACATAAGAATATTTTACAGAGAACAGACACTAGGCATTCTTCAGTTCAAGATACTCAGGGTTCTCTCAGAGTAGTACAGACAAAAAAAAATTTTTTGACCAGCAATAAAAAGAAATTTCCAGTTTTGGAAAAGTCATATGCAAAAAAGTAGTGTCTGGTCTATTTTCTTACTTGGTGACAGTTGTTATCTTGAGGCTCCTTTGGCCTAAAGAGATAGCAATTAATTTTAGGCGTCATTATTATTCTTGCAGTTAACCCTGCTGGAACAGCCACTGCGCCAAGATCTGGAGGAAACGCTAATATCCCTCGTTTTGCAAATAGCCAGCAGCCCTTACTCAGAGTCCAGTTGGAACCTCTTGTCTGTCTGGGAAGTTCCTACTTCATCCTCTTAAGTCTTGCCCAGCCCTTGCAGCGCACACGGCAGCCTGTCCTCTCCTTGACCCCAGAGCATCTTCCACAGTCCTCTTCTCACTAGCCAAGCCCCCTTCCACGGGGGACCCCTGCTTGGGGAAGTCTGCGCACGTGGCACAGTGTACTCCACAAGCAGGAGGTAGTCACGGAACTCCTAGAAAGACTCAGATGATGCCATGAACTGTCCCCCTCTCCCTGCTTATTCTCTGCAACATTCCTACAGCAGAGAAGCAGCTGGCTAAATAAGACACGAAATGATGACATGTGGAAGCCTTCACGAACCTACTTCCTGTCGTGCTAGTCACCTGTAGCAATGATGGCAGACTCCCCACACCAAAAAAGAGATCCTGATTTACCAGGGGCAAAGCCCACTATCTGAATTATGGGGGCAACTCCAGAGATTCTAATACGTAACCAGAGTGGAAGATTACTGGCAGAGAATTATAACTTCTTTATCAAATTCTTTCCTTCATTTCCTACCACAGGCCATTCAGCTGCATCTTTATGCTGCTTGTGGCCAAGTATATTATTAATAAAAATTAATCAATATTTTAAAAATCTATTCCAGGCACACTTAGGACACTGCTTGTAATCTGTTATTTTTAATGGATGGTCACCACACCAACCTTGAAATGAAGACAGACAACATGTCTGAATTCTCAAGTCAGAAAATATTTATTAAAAATATATATATTAAAATATGTAAAATAGATGCTCAAAAGCCTTTCAATCAGTGTAGTAACATATCAATTTTTTTTTCCAGCACTGACGCTGAGCCAGGTACGATTCTCAACTTGGAGATACAGAGAATATAGAGGTCCCTCAAGGAACTTTAACTCAGTGAAATTACAAAAAAAATGTTTTTTAGTTAACAGTGCTATTTTTCATTAGTTCATTGGTAATTTTAATTGTAACACCTGCCCACACATAGTCTTACACAATATTGATGATAATTCAGTGAGAGATCATGATCATTTCACCAATGATGGCACACACATTCAGAGAGATCGTGTGATTTGCTCATCTCACACAGTTATTAGGTAACAGAGCCATGCAAACCCAAGATTCTAAGTGCTTTCCCCTAAATCCAGGGACAAACATCATGTTCATTACTGTGTTGTATGCAAAGAGATTAAACTATGGTCCTAAGACCTCAAAGGAGGCTACAGTCTAGTTAGGGGAGGAAGCCAGATATACACAGATGATTAGCATGTAATGCGCTGCAGTGTTTGCAAACACTGAGTAAATGATAGAGGAAAGTCAGCTGGCCAACAGGGTTGCAAAGAAGGAGTGGATTGAGACCAGAAAAGTGGGCGAGGCTCTTTACAGCGTGGACCCTGCGCTGAGTCTTTAAAGGATGGGTAAAGAAGATCAGCCCTGGGATTTCTTTGGAAGGAATGATGCTAAAGCTGAAACTCCAGTACTTTGGCCACTTCATGCGAAGAGTTGACTCATTGGAAAAGACTCTGATGCTGAGAGGGATTGGGGGCGGGAGGAGAAGGGGACGACAGAGGATGAGATGGCTGGATGGCATCACTGACTCGATGAACGTGAGTCTGAGTGAACTCCGGGAGATGGTGATGGACAGGGAGGCCTGGCGTGCTGCAGTTCATGGGGTCACAAAGAGTCGGACACGACTGAGTGACTGAACTGAACTGAAAGCTGGGTAAACAGGAAGAGGAGACGCAGAAGCTGTATGGATGAGCTGTCTCACCATAGTCAATTTGGAAAGTTCTAGCTAAAAATAAATCCACAAAGTATGTATCACCAGTTTTCATTCATATATAATTTGGGACCAAGAAAATTTCACTCACTATAGTCAAGTTAACTCAATATAGAGGAAAACCTGGATTCTGCTCTCAAGCTTACCCACTCATATCCATTTTCTTAAGGAAAGCATTAAATCAATCAAGGTATTGACTGAAGCTCAACTCTGGCAGAGCCCTAGGCTTGCCACTCTGAGAAGCGCCACCACTGCTCTACTTGGCAAGTTTACGATCTCACTGAGCACAGACACAGACACGTGGGTGCCGTGACGAAACACCACGAAACCAGGAGACAAACGCGGGGTCCGCACGGCAAGCGTTACGAACGTCCAGAGCAGAGTGAGGTTTCGACGAGCTGGTTGCTGGGATGGTGGTCCTGGCCAGGAGGGCACAAGCAAAGGTAACCGGGACGGGAGGAGTGAAGAATGCATTCAATAAACTCATGTGACAGACTGTAGGGTCTACCCTGCAAGGCCCTGCAGACAGCACACTCCACCAAGAGTCCCGGAGCAGGAACAGACGGTTCAAGAAAGCGATGACATAGTTAATCCCTGCTATGTTCCTAGTTTCCCAGTTCCATCCACAACGGTCCGACTCAGCCTCGGTGGTCTAGGAGAAGGGGTCTGGAGAGAAGACGCACCTCTTCGTGCTCTGGATCCTTTGAGGCACTCAGCTTTTTCTCTTTGGTGAAGGCTTGTAAAATTAACCACTGCACACAGCAGCCCCTATCACAGCATTGCCAGCTTGCAAGGCATCGTGCACAGAACAGACGCAAGTACACTAATGACTAGGTAGACTCTAGAATCCCACTCACGCCCAGAGAGGTCCTGGAGCACCCGCAGGGAGCTGCGTGGGAGGCACAGGGGCTCAGACTGTAGCCCCGACCCCGTATCTCAGGGAGGCGATCCTGCTCTCGGCGCCTGGACTGGTTAAGGCCACGTGTGCTAGCGGAATCTACGGTGCTAAGAAGCGCTGCAGTTTGCAAGGGGAGCGGGATGCTAGGGGCTGCTCCCAGCTCTGCATCCACCAGGCATTCCACGGCTCCTCTGAACAGGAGGGCACGCAGCAGCGGAAAAGGCCGACTGCGGCCTGACTGCTGGTAATGCGCTTCATCCAGGACCACGAGAGCTGTGCGGCGGAGCTCGGAGGGAAGTGAGCTTTGGGGGTGGGGGGAGGGGAGGAGGGGGGCCTCGCTTGACTTTGAAAGCTCTTAAAAAGTTCAAACCACTCCGCATACCACTGGAGGCAAACTCTGCTTAAAAGGAAAAGGAGGAGGGGGGGTCACTAAAAAGTCACTAAAAGAAGCATTCGTTCCAGACCCAGAGTTCAGACAGGCTTTGGGAGGTGGCTTCCGACAGCTCACCGCCACCAGTGAATTCTGGCCTGGGACGACACTCGACACTCGGGGGCTAGTTCAGGGGATCAGGCTGCCTTTCACGCAGCACTGCTCATCCTGGCTCTCTCTTCTGGGCGGTGCTGAGGGGAGTGAGGAATGCTAACTCCTTAGACAGATGACCTGACAGATGGACCCCAGGGAGGCGAGGCTCAGTCCTGGGGGTGAGTGGGGGGAGGGAAGAAGAGTCAAGAAGCAGATAAGAAAAACACAAAGGGCATGCCACTCCTTAAGCCTGACAAACACACACAATTGTGCCCCTAACTAGGATACACACTCAAGACCAGAGAGGCATTAAGTCATATTCTAACAGATGAGCTAAAGCCAGATCGCGGATGCATGACAGAACCTGTTTAGGAAACAGTTTGCTACTATTTTTAAAGTGCTTTCTATACTTCCATGTATTTAAAAAAGGAAAAATATCATATTAAAATGAAAAGGATGTCACTGATCTTCAACTTTTTTGCCCTAACTTCATGAAAACATCATTGCAAAGAATCGGAGCAGATTCAAGGAATAATGCAAATGTATAACATGCATGAGATACCCACTGGTGAAGTAAAGACGTGGAAAGTTAGTCACTTTGGCTATAAATTATGAAAGCCAATAAAAAGATCACCCAATACTTCCAGATGCTTTAGGACTATAAGTTTGTAAGAGCTTTATTAAAAGAAATTAGGCAATCAATATACATTCAGAATCTTCAAATGTTCGTAGATTTTGACCAAGAAAGTCTGATTCTAGGAAGCTGCCCTAAGGAAATCATCAAAATATGGAAAAAGATTTCTGTTTAAAAGCTTTAATCAAGAAAATTAGGTTATAAAGACTTTAATGATATGTATAAATAATTATACTATTAACTGAGAAAAATTAGGCTGCAGAATTATACTCACAGTATGATTACAACTACCTAGAAAGAAGAAACAACAAATCAATGCTTTCATGCGTACACAGGGAAAAAGGCTGAAAGCTAACGCACCAAAACACTACAACAATTATCTATGGATTCTCCTTTTACTTTTAATTCACTAGAATTTTACAAATGTTACAAATGATAAATATTATAATCAGAAAAACAAAGTCTACAAACTCCAAAAAGAGCAGTAAGAAATTACTACAAAGCTACTTCATGAATTATTTATGAAGGAATAAAAAATTAGATTAGAGCAGCTATGGTCAATTTTCTCTAACACAACATGATATTGACCCGAAACTTTTATTAGTTATCAATTAAATAGGAAGGCCAGGTGGTAACGTCTCACCATTTGTCTACACACATACGCCCAGATTAAACCAGGCATTCCTCAGCTTTAAGCCCAAACTGTAAGAAGGAGAAAAGAGTGTTCTAAGTTGCCAGAAGCCAACTTTATAGATTTTGTACTTGATAAGAGGATAGGGACAAATGAAGGGAGGGCTATCTCTGGAAAACTTGATTCCATTTGGGGAATTTTCATGGCTGACCTGGAGAAACAAGCCAATAAACAATCATTCTCTCTGTTCTACTGGTAACCTCAGATACTTGTTTTTATAGCGTATGTACAAACTACAAATGTGTGTAGATACACTATAGTTTTACCTTTTTAGACGTCTGATGTTATAGTGTGACCATCCTTCAAACTCACGTTTCCAGGCAAGTGATACATTAAAAAAAAAACCACCGAAAATTCATGAAAGATTAATTTTCCAAAAAAAAAAATGCTGTTAAAATCTGATTATACTTAATGCTTCTATTTCCCATATGCTCAAAGAGCCGAACACTCACCAAGGGCCACACTTTTGGGGGGAAAAAAGAAAAATTCTCACAGCATGTGTTTTCAAATTTCATCTAATTTAACGCTTTTGATATCCTAAGACAGCTTACCAAAAGTTAAAGTCTTGAAGAACAAGAAATGAGAAGCCCTTGCCCCCAAAACTGTACAGAAAGGAAACTGCCAGAGAGGACACGAAGTGTTCTGATGAAGTGAAGTGAAGTCAATCAGTCGTGTCCAACTCTTTGTGACCCTTGGACTGCAGCCCACCAGGCTCCTCCATCCATGGGCTTTTCCAGGCAAGAGTACTGGAGTGGGGTGCCATTTCCTTCTCCAAAACCCTGGTAAGAGCCCCATTTTCTCTAGTCCTACAGGCAGAGGGAGAATTCCCCACGGAAAGGAAAAGTATAAATGGTGTCAAATTAGTAAGAGATGGTGAAGAGAGGACAGGCACTCACGATCTGAACAGCGATAATAAAATGAAGGGTTTTGATCTCCAAGTCCAGTAGGTAGAGTCTGCAGCGCAAGACTGCTCCCAAAGGGCCCACCTCGCTTTACTGCGGGCGTGTGTTGTTACCGGGGGACAAAAGCAGGGGAGGGCGGCGGCGGGAGATGCAAAGGGCCATGCCTTCTCTGTGGGCACACACGACTAATGTGCGCCCCGCAAGGAGGAGAAACCCACACACCTGCTTATCAGCAGGCCTGGCTCACACCTCTTGCCATGTTACAACACGCATCCAGAAAGTCCAGTTGGTGTTTAGAGACGCTGCTTTCACATCTGGGCAATGAGTGTACTTTTCCTCTCGCTTGAAGGAAATACTAGTTGAGCTGCTGGAAGCTTTTTACTTTCATGCGTTGGAGAAGGCAATGGCAACCCACTCCAGTGCTCTTGCCTGGACAATCCCATGGACAGAGGGCTACAGGCCATGGAGTCGCAGAGAGTCAGGCGTGACTGGGCAACTTCATGACTTCACTTTAATACCAGGCCTGTTCACACCCCTTCCAGGCTGGCTCTGCACAGTCTGGCAGCACCAAGAGCCTGCGCTCCCGAGGGCGAGAGACTTCCGGGTCTGCTCCAAGCCCTTCCGGGGCGGGGCTGACAGTGTCCACCCCTGGGGTCTCCTCTCTGGAGCCAAACTCACCCATCAGTCTGCAAGAACAAAGGACGAGGGAAGAGAAGCTAAAGACTCTAGGTTAAAAACAAACAAAAAAAATTTTTTTTTCAAAGCAACGTCTTCAAAGGCCTTTTTATATTTCTTTTAAGGAAACATCTGAATTTAAGTGACACTGTCAATCATTCCCTTCTCAAATATGACAGGGCTCGTCTACCCCTAACTTGCTCATGGCTTGATGGAAATGACGGGGGAAGCTATTTTCCTCATCTAGAAATTTAGACAAAGAGTGTCTTGGCAAGGGCAAGCAATTCCAGTGTTTTCCTCTCAGTGTTTCCTTTAATTTAGCTGTTTCACATTTGCTTATGATTAAATGCACTTTCTGTAGAGAGAGTGTCCAAAATTTTCTGAGGATCTCCTTCGGGAATACAGGAGACTAAAAGACACGAAGAACATGAACTGCAGAGAGGCTAACAAAGCGGTGAATACACCAAAATACAATTGAAATGCTTTTCTTCTGATTTCCAACTTTTCAGCAGCCATTAAGCCACAG
The DNA here is from genome assembly GCA_006408675.1 of Madoqua kirkii. Classification (NCBI taxonomy): domain Eukaryota; kingdom Metazoa; phylum Chordata; class Mammalia; order Artiodactyla; family Bovidae; genus Madoqua; species Madoqua kirkii. Next base: position 15,093 of record SJYC01115442.1, on the reverse strand, counting down.
TGTACACGACAAATATAACTTTGATATCCTAAATATTATCCTTGGTAAGACTATCACTTACGGATGTTAACATGCAATAGGTTTTTAAAGGGGATTAAAAATGCCTCCCACTTAAGCACTCCGTTGCTTCCACAGATTCTGAAACTCAAAGCAAAACCCAAAAGGTAGAGAGTCAGGTCCAGCTCCCAAACCCCAGAAGGGGACAGGAAACCAGCAAACAGTCCAAGAGACTGCAGTTCGGGGCAGTGAAGGTATCTGAGAGGGAAGCCCATTATATCTGTGGGGGTCCTGACATTTGGGGTAATCTAAACCTTATTAGCGCGCGAATCACCCCTGGTGGGAGGGAGATTTAGAATGGATGCCTCTTTACCCAGGCAATTAAGATCATTTAGGGAACAGAGAAAATGGGCAATAAGGATCTCCCTCCTAGAGCGCTCTCGCGGGTGTTCAATCAGACCGCTCCTCTGACAGCTCGTGGTGGAGACGCAGCATCAGCTGAGAAGGACCCCTGAGACAGGGCCGGAGCTCGGCGTTTCAAGCCCCCCGCCGCTTTGAACATCTCTCCAAGTGTCCTACACGGGCCAGCTGTGTCCCCGGGGCACCTGAGAACCAGGCAGGGAGGGAGGTATTCTTCTGGGGACTTGCTCCCAAACCAGAATGACCTGGTTTGCGAAAAAGGTTGTGTTCTATGAATGAACATGAAACTCTGAACCTTCAGTTACACAAAAGCACTTGGAAAAAGCAAAGAAGGACTCTTTCTAAGCGCTAAACATTATCTTCAGGGCCTGCTTCAAGAATCTGAACGGGTAAGAGCAGTTCAGGGGCTGGGCCCACGGAATAATCCACTCCCCGCCCAACGCTTTCGGAAGATTCCTCAGAGCACCCACCACTGAGGGCTGTAATTATTAGTGTACTTGCCACTCTCCTGAGTACCCTGAGAACAGAGCTCACCTCTTGATGCCGGTGGTTAGCCTAACATAGATGCCTTGGTTGTTCTGTCATGTCCAACTGTTTGCGACCCCATGGACTGTAGCCCACCAGGCTCCTCCGTCCATGGGCTTCCCCATCAAGAATACTGGAGAGGGTTGCCATTTCCTTCTCCAGAGGATCTTTCCGACCCAGGAATTGAACCCATGGTGCTTGTGTCTCCTGCACTGTAGGCAGATTCTTTCCCCACTGAGCCGTTGGGGAAGCGCTGGTTAGCATAATCCCAGGCAGATCTTAATTTAAGTAAATATACAATGAGGAAAGACCTCAAGAACTTTATCAGGTACGTGAAAAAGAAACCCTGAAAGACCACCTGACCTGACAGCCCAGGTCTGCACATCTCTTTCCTTCTTTTGGTCCACCTCTCCCCTCTCCATCCTTGAAACTGTTTGTGAAACCATGTGACTCATAAAGAAAAATCACGGATGACAAGCCTAACAGACAACCTCTAAAAGGTGAATGACAAGAGAAAACATGTTCTTAAAGCCCTGCCCAGGTCTCAGCAAACTGAGGAAAACAGAAGTCACACATTGAAACTTTCACTTTCCTTAATTCATCCAAGCGGCATCTCTTACACACATCACCTGCCCGTCACAGGACCAGGGCTTGGCGGAAGGCCTCAGTGCGGGTTCAGGACCACCGGCTTACAGCAGGTGCGTCGGGGCAACGGGCCACATCTCAAACACATTCGGACCTGTGATGGTCTTCAGTGCTGGGTGGGCTTCCCTGAGGGCCAGAGGGTAAAGAGTCTGCCTGCAATGCGGGAGACCCGGGTTCAGTCCCTGGGTCTGGAAGATCCCCTGGAGAAGAGAATGCCAACCCACGCCAGTACTCTTGCCTGGAACATTCCATGGATGGAGGAGGCTGGGAAGCTACAGTCCATGGGGTCCCAAAGAGTCGGACACGACTGAGCAACTTCACTCTCTGTTTGGTACACTGAGTATGAGATTGTTTTTCAAAAATCTCGTGAAAGAGGTCACCAAAGGAAAATATTCACGAAGGGCCCGCAGAAGCAAAGGAGAGGCCGCAGAGGTGCAGTAAAAAAATGCCAGTCCCCCCTGGGCCTCAGCGAATCCATTAAAAGCAGAGCGAGCGACGCTTCCGCCATCCTGACAGCAGTGTTTCGTGTTTCCCTGAAACTCGACATCAAATAGCGTGTTTGTGATGAGGAAGGAGGGACTGGACTTCTGGAAAAAAAGGATTTTCCGTAGATTTTTACTCCACAGACATATTGAGCTGTTTTCCATTTCCATTAAGCTATCCCAAAGTGGCTCTGTGCGGAAGTGAACCAAGTGGAAAAAGACAGCCGCCCTCGCAGTATCGAGAAGAGCTAGTAGACTGGAGGCCCGGCAAAGAGCACGGTTTTCCGGGGCCACCCTGCAGCCCCGTGCGGCCGCTCCGCCCGGGCCCACGGATCAGCCGGGTCCCCCCAGCCCGGCTGCTGGCGCACTGACACATGATGGATTCCATCTCTGAATCCAGAAGCAGAAAGAAGCCTGCTGATTAACAGCTATGAGCGGAAATGTATGCACCTTTCATAAGCAAGACAAATCACTCATTCTCACCAAACGCTTCCAACAGGAACGCTAATTTTGTATTTATTTGCATGGCATATGTACCGCGTCCGAAGCAGTGCATTAAAAAAGATCTCAGGCAGCCAATTGCTATGATTACATTTATTCATCACAGGATTACAAGGGCTCAATGGCACAGCGATGAAACAGGAAGCTAGTGAAGACAGAAAACATCTCATCAATGCCTTCTCGGGGTTGGAGATTTTTCTGGTGCATAAGACATACAGACACACACACATCCCCCTAATGTAGAAATTAATTTTTTTTTAACAAAACACTGTGGCCATGCATCTTAAATCTGCTATATGCCTTTCCTGTCAATCAGCAGTCATTTTTATTAATAACTCCAAGAACATATTGTGGGAGTCTTTTTGTTTTCAGATCCGGTCATGTGACTCCTTTAGCACCAGGGAACACTGGGTAAATTGTCATGTTCTAAGGGGCCAGTGAATAGTCTCTTTTAAAGCTAAGTTGATGATGAATTGATATTTACTAAGGCCTAAGCAAGCACAGGGCACTATATATACGCGTCCTTCTGTGCTCTGCGCGATGATGGATGGAGGTGAGCCGTGGAGAAGTCACAGAGACACACTCAAACTGACGACCAAGCAAGACAAGCAGACGATTTTAATCAAGCCGCAGAAGAAACGGCTTTTTTCATTACTTACTGTGGCTCCATTCTCCGGTGTACATATAGATCATGGATATACTGTACCACACTGGCCTGGCTGACAGCTGAAATGCAGTAGAAAAAGCAGAGAAGAAGATCCAGCTTCCTCCAGGCCCAGAAAGGAAGGTCGGTTAAGCCAGGCATTTTCCCAGAGGTACCAACGCTGGAAATCCACGCTCCACCTTCCAGAGAGATCTGACTTTCTAGAGGAGAAGCAGAATGGGTCTGCTGTTCTCCTGTAATAACCCTGATTCCTCCCCACAGCAGAAACTTCTGGAACCTCGACACAGGTGTCAGTACTTCACCAAGCCTTCTAAAGACCAAGCTCTCTGGAACAAGAGTTTTCAGCTTACACTTTGCAAAGTTAAGGGCAAGATACTGATGTTATTCCAAGAAACATAAGCCTAACTCATGAAACCAAGCCATGCTGTGCAAATAAATATAGAGTTAGCGTTTACCCTTGGCAGGACATTTTTGGTTGAGTTGGCTGCAGAACATTAAAAAAGACATTAAGTGGATTATATATTCATATGAAGTCTCCTGTGATTTTTAGCCATTAAAAAAGCCCACTATTTTTCTTTGTGATGCTATATACTAATTGTGAATGATTACAAGAGGCGACTGTGTAATTGTTTTCTACTCCCTCCCCTGCAAGAAATGTCATGGTGTGTAACTTTGGTAAAATAGTTTAAAATAAGCTCTTAGATGGAATCACCATGTTTTGAACAAACAAAAATCATGCCCTGAAATAACATTCCATTTCAGAGAAGATAGCTCATTCTTTATGTAGTTGGCTCCAAGTTCCTAAAAAGGTCTCTGTAAAATTTTGTGATGGTTGTCGAAGCTAAAAGCCACAAAAATCAAGCGGGCTGAATTTTGAAGAATATGAGAAACTAAGGTGCAATCTAACCCACCCCAAGGAAACAGAGCTAGCACAGCTGAAATCAGACTCAAAGTTAAACCTCAGAATGGGGATCATTATTTTCACTGGGGCAGAGCAGAGTGAACTGGCTATTTGTTTTCTCCTTCTCCTTCTTTTCTTTGAAGTTTAGAACCAACATAAACTTGATGAAACAAAGGACTTCTGAAACAATCTCTTTTCCCACACTTGAACTACTGGGAAAACTGGATACCACATCACAACACTGCCCTTAATGATCAAACTGGTACTTCCTACAATTTCGCCTCACACTTAACATGAGATGACTACTATTTTTACAAGGGCAGCAACTCAGAGGAATTTTGCACACACAGCTTCAGACCATTTTTTGGTAGGGAGTATAAGTTTTTGAAACGATCAACAGACAAAGCTTGAAAGCTGAGAAATACTTGCTTTGGTTCCTGTTACAAAATGGCCTACACCACCACCACATAAATAACCCAGTGCGGAAGACGCACAGCTGATGTGAGATGTGAGCAGGAGAAATGCCCAGCAGAAGTCCAGAGACCAGTGCCGGGTATCTGTTGAATCAGCCCCTTGTTTAGCACCAGGTGTACAAAACGTGAGACCACCTGCTGAACTGCCGTCTGGAGGAAGCAGTCTTTCAAAAGACTTGGCCTTAGTGAATTTCGGTGTTATGACTAGGACTCCACCAAGGTCAGCAATGAAAAGTGGAACTGGCAGAGATCTCTAGCTAAAAAAAATCTAAATTTTATCCAGACAAGATAAAGATCCCCAAGCTCTTCAGTGTCTGAATTAAGTAAAATGACATGATTCACACACTGAGCAGGAAAGCACGTACATACACTTGCACATATACACTTCGCACACTGGATATTTCTTTTCCATAAAACGCAAGGGGAGTAAAAATTCAAAGTTTGCCAAGAACCTTGTTTCCTAAACTAGTGATCCTGATATATTGTAGAGTGAAAATAAATTAAGCCCAAACTCTAATTGGTTTACATGATGGTTTCAGGAATGTTTTCTTTTTGATTAACAAGTGGTCAAAAGTATTGAGGCTTTCAAACATATCGGTACCTCACCCGTATCAATCTGCCTGCTGTAATTGTGGGAAAAATATATGCCATAATCCATCTACTTAAATATCAGTCCAGTTCGTCGCTCGGTTATGTCCAACTCTTTGTGACCCCATGGACGGCAGCAAGCCAGGCCTCCCTGTCCATCACCAACTCGGGAGCTTGCTCAGACTCATGTCCATCAAGTCGGACATCCGTCATTTGATCCTCACAAGGTGTTTAAGACAGGCAGGGCAAGAAGTATCTTCATTTATAGGTGAGAAAATAGATGCTCATAATTTGCTACAGAGCTAAGCGGCAGCTTTCCAGTCTCCTCAAGCAGATGGAAAGTGAGAGATGAGTATCTGGTCCCCAAGAGTAGACGAAGGCCTCTGTGAACAGATGGGCCCGGGGTGATCATATTCCGTGCTCAACCGCGGGGAGCATCCACCTCTCCGGCATCTCGTCTGAAATGGGACAGGTCTCCGATGAGGGTACAAGGGGAGGGGTGGCCTCGCTGAGTCCGTTCAATGGCTCAGGCCTGGCCGCAGGCTACGGTGCTGCCATCCGGAGCCCTGTCTCCCGTCCCTAGGACCAGGCGGCCTCCCTCTCCGCGCCCTGTCTATCCTCTCCATTCTCACAGCCCGGGGGCGGCCCAGCTCAGGCAGAAACAGCACCCCTCTCGGCCGCAGACAGGGCCAGATTGTTCCCTCCCGCTCTCTGGAAGCCGGAGTCAGCCCTTGTTTCAGTGTCTACCTTGGAGCTGAAAGCTGGGCCTCTTACACACACACACTCAGGATGCATGTGTGGCCCTCAGACGTGGGCCTCTTATACACACACACTCCCAGGATGGGAATCTGCATTCAGTCAGGGGGCTGCTTGTGGCTGGGTCTTCTGAGAGCAGAGAACACTCTCAACGGCCCTCTTCACAGGCCAAGGGCTCTCATGTGGTCCCACTAAATCCAAGATGCTTTCTGATGCACTCTGACTTCCAGTGGGCCACACAGCTGCTGGCCCTCACGCGTAAGCAGCACATCTGCTCAGTCCTTTCCTCAGAGATGCTAAATACCTATTTAACAGAAATATTACGACAACTCCATCTAGAATATTTCTTCTAATATGGTGGATTAGACGGTACTGATACTACATTACCACTCATCTGTCAATTTCCTCATATGTCTGTGGATGAGAGGCAGTGTTCATCGACTTGAGCACAGAAGACTGGAGTTTATTCCCCTTCGGTGGTACTGCAGAAGAGAATGACTATGTACTTCCCATTTTAGGCAAACTGGCTCATCTCTCTGAGCTTCAACTTCTCCCCCCATTTCTCAGATAGGAAGAAAACCACATACCATGCAGTACTGGTATGAGGGTTAAATAATAAAATGTACATGATGTAGCTTAACTATAAGGCCAGTGTTCTCATGTTCCAGGTAATATACTGTAGTATTCTAGGCAATAGTCCTGCTAGATACAATGAAACTAAGTTTCCATAACTGTCAATTAAGCAGTTTTTAAAAGCTTTAGTACATAAATATCAAATGATCAGAATCCTTAAAAAAAAAAAAACCAACTGTCCTTTAATCCAGTGGTACCCTACATCAGCAAGGTGCTTTAATCATGTGAATCTTATATAGAACTTAATAAGTGCCAGCTGGTACGCTGAGAGCTTCTTACATGTATAATTATGTGTATTAACTCATTTTCACTGTCTTGGGCAATAGATGGCATTGGTGCTGTCATCTTCTTCATTTTATAGACAAGGAGACTAAGATACAGAGATGTTAATTCACCAGCCCAAGCGCTCCACAGGAGGCAGACCTGGGTTCAAGCTGAGGCTAGTGGCTTTAGAGTCCACGGTCTAAACCAGGGCTCCACCAGCCTTCCTGTGAAGGGCCAAAGAGTGAACATGTCAGGCTTTGTGGGCCACAAGGCCTCTGCTACAGACAATCCCTAACGTGTAGTGTGCCAGCTCCTGTTCAGAACCATTGCACGCTTCTGACTCCCAGATGCTTTGCAATTTTCAAATGAGTGGGACGTGTAACCCATTTGATTCTCACTACAATCTTCCACAGTAGCAAGAAAACCAAAGCGCAGCGGCGTGTATCTCCTTTAAAGCAGCCGCAGACTAGGGCAGACCTACATGCTCGACTGTCAGGTGGGGGATCCAGGGACATGCTCCTCCTGACCTGCTCCAGCAACTCCCCACAAATCTCCATGCTCCTCTCCACCCAACAGGACGCTCACCAAGCGAGACTATCAAAGAGGCAGTGAAGACATTGCCCCTCTGCAGTATCGATTCATTCTAGCTCGCTCCATTCCATCAGAAGAGCGGATGTCTCTGAACACTTATTTTAAAATTTCCCCTAAGACATGATAATTCTTTTAACTCTGAGAAGGAGCTATAAGCAAAATATGTAAGCTTTCAAAAAAAAGAGCCTGCTAGACTTTACAAAGCTACAAGAATCCCCATTACTTTTTCCCATGACCAACGCACTCAGCTAAAAGTATACTTTATGGCAATCTCTTCTATCTTCTTTTCTTTTTCCTATCGTCATCCAAACTTTTTCAAAATTGCGAAATACACATGCTATAAAAAATGACTTAAAAAAAAAAAATCTCTGGCTTTGGCAGAAGTATTCGACCCTGGGCACTCGCTGTGGCCAGAGCACTGCAGGCAAGCCCCGTGCCCTCCTGGCCTCGGCTGACCTCTGCTGGGAAAAGGGGGGGTGCCCAAGAGCCCCCCACATACTAGGTTTCACAGTCATGACAATACCAGAAGTGAGAGGAAATGAGAAGAGCAATAACGATACTGAGACAAAGTCAATAACCGCTGACGCTGACTGCAGGCTGACTGTGAGCCAGACATGGTTCTAGGCATGCGTGACATTGTTTGATCCTCAAGCAACCCACGAGGAAGGCACTATCATCATCTCCATTTTACAGGTGAGGAAACTGCGGCACAGAAAGGTCAGTAACTGATGAGAGAGGAGAAAGCGGGGATGTGATAGACTATGATTACCGCTATGACCACCGTCTGTGTTCCATTAATGAGACAATACCGGTGTCTACTTAGAGCAACGCGTCATCAGAAATGTCAATAACTCAGATTACATGGTTCTAAAAACCATTTGCACACACGGGCATCACCTTATCACAGAACTCTATATTCATGCAACGCTCTATTTTACAAAAACCAAGGGATACAGATTTTTACAAATCTAGAAAATAAAGAGTATGTCTGAATGTCGTCCATGCGCACCACACATTTCAGACAGCTGTCAAAAGACAAAGTGGAGACACTGGGTCCAGTCCCTGACTCTGCCACTTTCAACAACACTTTCTGCAAAAAAGGGACAATAGTAATTTACCTCTATTGGTTTGAGACTGTGTGTGTGAGCACACTTTGTAAACTGCGAAGAGATAAACAAGGCTTATCACCCGATCATTTGTTAGCACTATTTTTGAAGTGGGACAGACAATAAAAGTTCATTTACGGAGGCATTTTCTTTTTGCTATAAAAATATGTCAAGGTTATTTTGTTATTACATCTCTCCTCTAAAGAATTAGCTTTTACATATAAATTTCCCTCCAGAGAAGAAATTCTGACCACAAGGCAATATTAACATTCCAATAAAGAGTGATGAGAAAAGGAAAAAAATTGCCACTGATCCAATTCAGCCAAATCCCCGGAACTTCAGGTGTTTACTGGGCTCCCTGGGGACCCTCTTCAGTTGTGAGCTGGTGGGGGCCCCAAAGGTCGGGTGAGCACTGACCTCTCTTCTGTCACTGGAGGCCCTGCTACAGCCTTAGGAAGAAGAGTGTGTGACACAGGGAGGGGAAACGAGGATCCGGGAGCCCTCTTGTCCCCACTCCACCAAACCTCTGCTTAGAAAACCTGGGGCGAGTCATCTGCTCAAAGGTCAAGGCCACAGTAACCCCAGGGAAGGCACCCCGCCCATTAGATGTATATCCCTGAAGGGGAGAAACCACCTCCATTGCCACCCCTCCCTGAGGCACAGTCGGTTTAACATTCAGAGGAGACCTTGACCTTGAACAGAACCTCCTGTTGGCCTAAACACAGACTGCCTTCTCCAAAAGACAGAGCGATTAGCTGCCAGGGTACTGTGCGTGGGGCCATCGCCACTGACGTTACTGTGCCATCTCCAATGTCCAATGGGAGCTCATGCGTTTCACACAGATGAATAGAGATGAGAGGGTGATTTCCTTTATGATGTTTCCTCGACTAAATGAAGAATATTGATTATGGAAAGGTTTTTTCCCCCTCAAATGATACATATGTTAAATCATTCTGTGGGATTCTTTATAAGATCAGTGAAAAAGTATTTAAATACTGTTTTTAATTTCAAGAGAAAACTACACCTAGACGGGTCTTCCTCGCATCATTTTCTATCTCTGCACTTGTTCTGTGATTACTATTTTATCCGCGGTGTAAAAATGCCTTTTTATGGTACTTTGTGAAAGGAAATTAATACTTTAAAGAGCTCAGAAGTAATTCCTTTAAAAGCAGAATATTTTATGATAAGTTCTGTATGCAGAATAAAGAGTTATTTCAAAGAAAAGGCAAGCTGCAATTGAAGTCCAGAAAGCTGGCTGATCACCCTACAATTTGCTAGCGCTGTTTTTGAAATTGTACTGACAGTAACAGTTCATTTACTGAGGCATTTTATTTTTTTCTCCTATAAAGTATTTCAAGGCTAACAAATTACAAAAGGGAGAAATTAATTACTCTAGAATATAAACATGTATATGAAAAGCACGTACCTCATTTGTATTAGAAAGAAAAATAATTAAAGCTTTGAGTACCTTTTTAAGAATCCTCCCATTTTGATGTCCCAGTTGAATCTTGTACCCAAAATAAAGGAAGCAGAACTGATTTTTCTATGTCACTGACATGGGAACAATAAATATTTGCATAATACATGTAAGATCCTAATAAAACAAAAACATCCTAATGGTAAGTAATTGTGAGCTTTCTCTATGTATCCTCATAGAAACATGAAGCAAAAGAGAGGGAAACAACGATAATCATTTCCGAAAAACAGGGTGGTGGGAAGCAACAAACTTGATAGGCAAAGGAAAAAAATATCAATGATGAGCAGAGTCCTGGGTTTAATCCTTTGATTCTACCCACTGATTATCGTGTTTCAACTACTGGGAGAGGCATTTTAATGCCAACAGCCTGAGAACTAGGCACACTCTGCAAGCGGGAACCCTGAGTCTCAGGAGGCTCTGCGCTCTGAGCAGCATCAGTGGGCCGCCGTGTGTCAGAGCCAGGTCCACACACGCTCTGCACACCTTTTAGAGGTGCACTCACTACCAGGCTCCACAACAGTAGCTCCTGGCAGCCGGCAGGCCTCGGGGTCACCCTGCTGTCTGCCGAGCAGCTGCGTGTGAGCAGCTGCCTTATTTCTGAACAACTGAGAGACCTTCGGCTCAGCCTGGAGCTGGGGCGGGGTCATCCTTCCGGAACCTGGGTTCTCCCTGGCTTCCCCACCTCCCGCTCAGCTCAGGATCCTGGCTCTCACGCCCCTGCAGGGTCAGATGTAGAGAGTAAAGCAGCGTAGAACATGACAAGTCTTGGCAAAACTCTTGGCTTCTGAGTCCACACACCAGTTCACAGATGCCTGGAATTCGCAAATCAGGTTACTGGACAGGCAGCTTTCTTATCTTGCTCTGGACCGCCTTCAGAAATGAGCTAACCAGAGACACACTGCCCATTAATCTGTGTGGTCAGTGTGCAGCTTTCTAATCCTATTTGTTCATTTACCCAGGTTCAAGGTTTTCCTCTTGCTTCAGTGTCCGTTATTATGTTTATTTTGCGTATTAAAGGGGAAAGGGAGATGTTCTTGTGCTTTTTTGACATATCTAGATTCAGGATTGTTTTATTCTGCAATTGAGACTTAGAGTCATTGATTTGAACTCCCACCCGTTTATGTCTCATCTAGTGCCTGAAACTGAATGCTAAAGATTCCACCGAATGCTGACCACAACATGAGTTTAATTAATCCAGGACAGAAGAAAGGAATGCTAGGAATGGCTAGAGCTTCAAGACAGATGCAAGATACACACACTCTTCCGTAATGGGAGGGTAGCCGGCTCCTCTGATTTGACTACAGCTTGTCATTCAATCTCCAGCTAAACATGACGGAAAGGAATTTCTTGACAGGATACCAAAGAGAGCGAAGCTCCATGCCAAGGATATCAATGCAAATAGCATCTGGAACTTTCTCACCTTCCATCCAGGAGGCTGGGAAGAGGAGGCTAGGTCCCTTTGGGGTGCCGGGGGACGCCTGGCCCCTCTGAGGTGCCATGATTCAGCCCACCGGCGGATCCTCGCCTGAGAGAACCGGGCCTTAGTCGATGCTGCTGACACACCTATGCTTCCCTTCCCCGTACCCTGAAGCCCCTCTAGAATATCCCCCTCCTGAGCCCCCACACCACTTGCCACCTATTTTTGGTAGGTCAACCCAACAGTGCCCCTTTGCCTCAGGTATATCATAAACTGCCCTTTACGCGGCTGAACATCAGGTTTCTACCAAGACTGCCCACACTCTTCACAATGTCTAATCCGCCTTGGATCCTCCCATACCAACTGGTAACAAGGAGAGCTGAGCTCAGTTGGTAATTCCTGTGCGCAGGCAACTGTGTGAACTCTCACACATACAGCTTCTTTCTTAATCGTCACAAGACTGCTGTTAGATTTTACCAAAAAATAATAATAGTAATAATAACCCAAGTTGTTTGGTGACAGAGAGCAAGTAAAAATTCCCATCTTTTATCCTTCAACCTGGAACGCTGTTCCTGGCCCACAACAGTTTTCTTAAATGTCTCAAATCCCATCGGTCTGCAGCAAGAAGTTACCTGAACCAAGGTCCTCATAAAGCCAGTCCATCATTTCACTTCACACTGCACTAAAGAAAAGCCACAGAAAGACATTTCTGATCAAAATGTTGATCTTATTCAGATCCCTTCAGCACATTTCATCTGTCCTAAAGTATCTGCTATGTGGGAGACTGTTCATATCAAGGATGGAACACTTTGGAAGAAATTAAATGAACTGCTTGAGCCCAAAGCCCAAGGCTCCTGTCCCCAGTCCCCCTCCCGCAGCTGCCTACGTGTCTCCTTTATTACTCTCAGCATAGCTGGGACTTTATGTCCCTTTGGATGATTATTTCTTTCATGCCCACACGCTCCCCGAATTGTAAGCTCCAGCGGGCAGCAGCCTGTCTGTCGCCCTTACACTCTGGCCCAGTGTCTGTACGTGGCGTGTGTGGAGTCGTGGCTCACTCTAGGTGGCCCCGTGGACTGCAGCCCGCCAGGCTCCTCTGTCCACGGGATTCTCCAGGCAAGCACACTGGAGTGGGCTGCCATGCCCTCCTCCAGGGGATCGCCCCCACCCAGGGACTGGGCCCAGGTCTCCCGCGTTGGCAGGCGGGTTCTCTACCACTAGTGCCGCCTGGGAGGCCCTCTGCACGTGGTGGGTACCCAGTGAGTAAATACCTGTCAGATAAGAGGGCGTGGGAGAGGGGAGGATCAAGGTCAGGTGGAAGGCATCTGAACACGAATGTGGACCGAGCGCTACCTCAGGAACTGGGCAGCTGGCTGGCGCTGACGGGAATCCAGCCTCTGTGATGCCGGGAGCTGTGTGGGAGAGGTTATGTCTGCTCCCTCATTTCTAAACAACGGTATTTGTCGACTGACACACACACAGGAATAAATGAAGCCCAGGTGAGTGGCGGGGCTCTCTCCACTCTCCCGTGACTCCTCCGGGTGCGCGATGGTTCTCCTCTAGACAATGGGAATTTTTTTAAAAGCCCCTTTGTATTACCTATAAGAAATATTTTGCTAATTAGGTAAAATAAAAAATGACCTTTCTCAGAGTTCCTTTAAAGACAAAGGAGTTCTTATATTCAGCTTGGGTACTATTGTGTATGTTGAGAAATATGTTCACTTTTTGCGTAACTGAAATATTTGGCCTCATATAAAACTGATGTAAATAACAAGGCAGCCCAGCACAGTGTTTCACAAGCACAGGTTCATAATCCAGAAGATGTGGGTTCAAGTAACTTAATTGAAACGTTGGGTAAGATAAAGCAAGAAGGAAGTCACAATCCGAGGACAGTGCCTATTCGACAGTGTTAGTCGAAGGATTAAGTGATCAAACATGGAAAGTTCAGAACAGCGCCTGGTGCGTGGCAAACAGAAACGCTTGCAATTATTATCTTGCAACAGCTCAAAAGTCGGATCCCCAAAGATATTAAATGACTAACCCAGGGACTGGGCCCAGGTCTCCCGCGTTGGCAGGCGGGTTCTCTACCACTAGTGCCGCCTGGGAGGCCCTCTGCACGTGGTGGGTACCCAGTGAGTAAATACCTGTCAGATAAGAGGGCGTGGGAGAGGGGAGGATCAAGGTCAGGTGGAAGGCATCTGAACACGAATGTGGACCGAGCGCTACCTCAGGAACTGGGCAGCTGGCTGGCGCTGACGGGAATCCAGCCTCTGTGATGCCGGGAGCTGTGTGGGAGAGGTTATGTCTGCTCCCTCATTTCTAAACAACGGTATTTGTCGACTGACACACACACAGGAATAAATGAAGCCCAGGTGAGTGGCGGGGCTCTCTCCACTCTCCCGTGACTCCTCCGGGTGCGCGATGGTTCTCCTCTAGACAATGGGAATTTTTTTAAAAGCCCCTTTGTATTACCTATAAGAAATATTTTGCTAATTAGGTAAAATAAAAAATGACCTTTCTCAGAGTTCCTTTAAAGACAAAGGAGTTCTTATATTCAGCTTGGGTACTATTGTGTATGTTGAGAAATATGTTCACTTTTTGCGTAACTGAAATATTTGGCCTCATATAAAATGATGTAAATAACAAGGCAGCCCAGCACAGTGTTTCACAAGCACAGGTTCATAATCCAGAAGATGTGGGTTCAAGTAACTTAATTGAAACGTTGGGTAAGATAAAGCAAGAAGGAAGTCACAATCCGAGGACAGTGCCTATTCGACAGTGTTAGTCGAAGGATTAAGTGATCAAACATGGAAAGTTCAGAACAGCGCCTGGTGCGTGGCAAACAGAAACGCTTGCAATTATTATCTTGCAACAGCTCAAAAGTCGGATCCCCAAAGATATTAAATGACTGCCCCAAGTTTATACTGCAGGGTCCAAATAAAATGCTGTAACTCAGGTCTCAATTCCCACCCTGATTCCATCATGACACATGTATTATGTTGTTTAAAAAAAAAAAATGTAGCTTGCTTTTTTTCTTTTTCCTTTTTCTTTGAATTTTCCACTGACTGAGAATATAATTTCCTGGCTTTCAGAAAAGAGTAACTTTTAAATGCTTACTACCTGATTATATTCATTAAAGATTTCCAAATAGTCCCAAGTCTAGCGAAGTAGAAATCATACCATGATTATGTTTTTACAGAGCTGAGGGAAGAGAATCTATTTCTCCTCCAACACTTCTATGAGAGTCAATATAATTTCCATTGTACTTTCTCTGCTATTTTATTATCCGCATCTTTATTAGCGGTTCAGATGTGAAGCTGCTCTAAGGACAGGAATGGAAAGAGATTTAAATTGCTCTTTGTCCATATTCCGTCCAAAGCTTCAGCAGATAAGGGCAAAGGAAGGTTAAGTCACAATAGTCCAAGGCTCTGACCTAGTTATGTCTTTGCATATTTCCTTGTCCCTTCTTTAATAAGAATTAGCCGATTCAGACTCAGTTATCATGCAACCAGGAAAGCCATATTTGTTTAAATGTATAGCCTTTCCTTAATGTAATTACTCTTTAAATGGGAAATATTTATGGAGCCAAAGAATCTGGGAGGAATCAAACAAAAGGGAACAAAAGGAAGTTAGAGTATGTGAGGTTTTTTTTT
>SJYC01115441.1:0-17129 GCA_006408675.1 Madoqua kirkii | reverse complement strand
AAGGAACTGGCACAGAAAGAGGTCAGTAAATCACCGGGAGAGTGAAATGGGTCACAGCGGGGCTGGAAGGCCTCCCCCAGAGCAGCTCTCCCGCTCCCCAGAGCCTCCCACAGCACTCTCGGCCACGCTCAGTCCCACCTCCTGCAAAGCCCTTCTTCCCAGGCACTTCTGCTCTCTGGCAATTTATTTTCTGATCATCCACTGTGACTCTTCTTCTTAAGCCATCATTTAACTCTCTCCCCTATGGCTATTACACCAAAAATTTAAAAAAAAAACAAAAACATATGCATTCTTGAGGATGTCTCGTTTACTTGCAACCCTCTTGACACACAGTACAGTGGTAGGTCCATATTTATTGACAAAAGAACATGACCGAATGCATGAACTCTTCTCGGCAATAATGACGCTTGGACAGCGCTCTCTCTAATGAACCCCTCAATTTGTCTCCCCCACAAGTATAATTCATGACAGGATGCTAACTTTAAATTGAACAAAGACACAATTACACATGCTTCAGTTCAGTTTGCTACACAGAGAAAGTATTAAGTAATATGCACAACCCAAAGAATATTTATATTCTCTCTGTAGGAAAACACGGTCTCAAATAGAGCTGTTTAAAGGTCACTCAATACATCCCTGGGAGGAGTCCTCCTGCAGCCTTCCTGGTGCTAGAAGTGAAATCACTGAAAGAAAATAGAACTGTACCACACTGCAAAGACAAATACTGAAATATATGCTGATGTTTTTAGAAGAGCAGTTACCCTTTAGGGAGTTTATTTGCTTAAAAAACACTTCTTTCTGCATGCTTTTTGCCCCCAAATCTGAGAACATGAATATACTTTGAAACAAGGACTGTGCAGATATATTGCTCTGCTTAGTATGTATTCTGAAATCGACTAGAGAAACAGACTTGCTCTGAGGATAATATATTCACATCGGATCCCATCTCAAACTTGTTACTGTAAAAACATGTTGGTACTCTAAGAGTATTAGAGTAGCTACATAAAGCTAGATACTCTATTTTCTCAAACACTCCAATGCTGAGATGCAAGCATGTCAGGCTGAAAGTTTATTTTTAAAAGATGACTTTTACGTTAAAAACCTACAGAATGAATTACTCTCAACGTCAAGTTTTACATAACGCTTATCAGCCAGTATATGAGGATTTTCAATTTTTGCTTAAAATATAGTCATGGGCTATGTTATTAAAAACAAAGCTTTTCAAATAATGTAAAGTGGAGAGGAACGGGGAAAAGAAATGGTTATCTCACTCCTTAAACAAGGTAAGCAGTTAACTAGTGGAATTTCTTCTGTTTAGGTAATACGTAGTACCATATTGTATTTATAAGAAAAATATGCATTTGGTCATTCAGATGCCCACAGTCTATTTCATATATATATATATGGTCTTCTCCATGGCATCTGGCTCACACCTCTCCATACCCATGGGTTTCACTGGGTGTTCAGAATGATGCAAGATGTCTTTTGTTATGTGAACGAGGTAGTTTTTGAACACCCCTGAGGATGGGCTTCCTGGTGGCGCTAGTGGTAAAGAACCAGCCTGCCAGTGCAGGAGACGTAAGAGACCCAGGTTTGACCCCTGAGTCAGGAAGACCCCCTGGAGGAGGAAATGGCAACCCACTCCAGTGTTCTTGCCGTGGGGAGAATCCCCATGGACAGAGGAGCCTGGTGGGGTACAGTCCATGGCGTCTCAAAGAGCTGGGCATGACTGAAGCATCTTGGCGCCCAGGCCCACCCTGAGGACGGGGGCTGGATGCCAGTGTAGACAGCCCTGTGATTACAAGGCAGGAGCTCTCGGGCCCACCCGCTGACTTCAGGGAGGGGCTGAGGATTGAGCCCCACCAGAAGCCAAAGAGTTAATCAGTCTGCCTGTGCAATGAAGCCTCCATAAAACCCTGAAAGACGGGGCTGAGAGAGCCTCTGGGGGGTGAGAGTGGAGCTCTGGAGGACGGCACGCCTGGAGAAGCGTGGAGACGCTGCACCCTCTCCGCGTACCTGCCTTGTGTATCGCTCCCATCTGGCTGTTCCTGAGCTCCACCTTCTTTCACAAAGCAGTGATCTGGTAAGTGAAATGTTGTTCTGAGTTCTGTGACCTGCTCCAGCAAACTAATGAAACCCAAGCAAGGGGTCAAAAGGACCTCTGATTTATAACTAGGCCGTCAGAAGTCCAGGCAACAACCCAGACGAGTAACTGGCGGCCGGGGGGAGGGGGACCAGTCAGTCTTGTGAGTGAAGCCCTTTACCTGTGGGATCTGGGGCTTCCATCAGATTTTCTGGGTAGGGTCAGACATGGAGCTGAACTGCAGGATGCCCAGATGGTCTCTGAGAACTGTTTCTTGGTTTGGGAAACCAAGCCACTCCACATGTGAGGAGTCTAGGAACCTTCCATAAGAGAAGGTCAACTTGGCTCTGTATGTACAACAAACACAGGAAAATACCCTGATCGAACATTCACTCCTCCAACAGTACCCACCTGTCCCTCCTTCCACTCAGCTACCTGAGCCACCTTCCACATGCCGTTTTGAAGGGGGCTCACCTCTTCGCTGCAAATGTAAGTTGAGCTTTTGATTTTTATACATTCTAGTGAGACACACGCTGCTACCTAGATGGGTGACACGGCTGTTGGGCTTAATCTCTCTGATCTCTTTAATATCAGACTTCTCCTCTGTCAGTGGGGGGCTGGCTTAGAATCGGGCTGGTCTCTTTGCCCCAGTCCCACTACCTCCATGTAACGCGGCAAGGGCAGGCCTTGTCCACCACGATGGCTGTTGCTTAGGGCCTGGCGTGAGGCACCCTGAGGCCAGGGGCCTAAAGATGAGGTGTATCAGTGTCCCTGCACATAATGAGAAAGCCTGCTCTTCACATCTGTGTCTCTTTGCATATAGGATCTGCCTTGCATACAGGGCCATCGTCACCATCTTTCTGAATTCCATATGTATGGGCTAATATACTGCACTGGTGTTTTGGCTTACTTCACTCTCTATAACAGGCTCCAGTTTCACCCACCTCATCAGAACTGACCCAAATGTGTCCTTTTTATGGCTGAGTAATACTCCCTTGTGTGTATGCACCACAGCTTCCTGATCCATTTGTCTGCCGATGGATATCTAGGCTGCTTCCATGTCCTGGCCGTGTAAACAGTGCGTCAGTGAGCACTGGGGCTCATGCGTCTCTTTCGATTCTGATTTCCTCGGCGTGTATGCCCAGCGGTGGGATTGCTGGATCGTACGGCAGCTCTGTTGGCAGCTTTTTAAGGAATCTCCACCATGTTCTCCTTAGTGGTTGTGCCGGTTTGCATTCCCACCAACAGTGTAAGAGGCCTCCCTGTTCTCCATAGCCTTGTGCACCTGCGGCTGATTCACGCTGATGTATGGCAAAGCCCACCAAAATACTGTAAAGTAATTATCCTCCAATTAAAATTAATTAATTAATTAAAAAATAAAATAAAATTAGAGCGTCTCTGCAGGTCAGGCTCTAGGGATCCAGGTGGGGTTTCAGTTCTGTCTGGGAGAGCTACCTCTACACCAGGTTTCTAAAGACTGAGCTCTTTCTTCAACCAGCAGGGAGTAACTGCTTTAAACACCAATGAGGATTTAGCTATCAATTAGCTACTCCTGTGATGCACAGGTGAAGCACTAGACAGACAGGCGGTATCAGGTATATAGTTCCTGTTATGCCTTGGGGTTCCCCAGACCACGCTTTCAGGCCAGATAACCAGACTACGCACACCTGAGCCACCCCGTGGTCCAGGACATCTACGCTGCCTCTACGTCCTCGAACACACCCTCGAATGCACCCTCGAACGCTGCAATCTGCCTTACCTGTGCGGCTGAAATGCTTCTCTGAGTTACTAGCGATCTTTAGAGGGTCCTTCATTAGGAACAGCCATATAAGGCAATTTACAGAACTCAGCGGAAACTCTGTCCTACTTGGTCCCACTTATATTAAGAGCCACGTGACAAACATCTTCTGGGCACGAGAAAACCCCAACTACACAAACACTCAGGCCTCTCTCTTCTTGTAGCCACAAAGACACTGAAAACCAAACTTAATGCTGACATAGATATTCTGGAATCTTCTACTAAATTCCCCCTAAAATATTCTCACCCAAATTTCTGCCCTCTTTTACAATCTTTATTTCAATTGACTTGGTTTAAAAAGATGTTACCTCTTTCAGCTATGGCTTCAGGCTATACTTGGAAGTGAGTGAAGATCTATATATTCTAAGACCTCAGCCAATCCTCTCTCCAGGATGAAGGCGTCTGTGACCTCAGGGCTCACATGGTGTCAGAACAAAACCCAAGGACCAAGACCACGTGGATACCGCCGCCTCCTTCCCGCCCAGGCTCGGGTATCCCGCTACCCGGCGGCTGTGGCCTGGCCCCTGGTGAGAACCAGTTTCCCGCCGTCAGGAAACAGCCATGTGGACTCACCGCAGAATTTCCTTAACCACAAGGGAGCTTCAGACCCCCTCCACTCAGCGAGGACTTCTCGCAGAGCTCAGCAATGTCGTGTCTTGATCCCTTGACAAAATTAATGATGTAGCAATTCATTACTGACAGGGCAAAAAATTTTGTCAGAATGTTTACAAGCTCTAATAAATTATGGATAATTTACCAAATTATACCAGTGAAACGAAGCCTGCCTTTTAGATTTTCGTTTATCTCTCTCTTTCCTCCCTGCCCCCTTTCTGTCTCACTTTTTCTCTCCCGTCCCTGTTTCTCTCTCTCTCACACACACACACATTTCTGCCTAAGAGTTTGTCTTGAAATAAAAACTGGAATATAGTATAATTGGTATCAGAGAAGGAAATAGCAACCCACTCCAGTATTCTTGCCTGGAGAATCCCATGGACAGAGGAGCCTGGCGGGCTACATAGGATCACAAAGAGTCGGACACAACTGAGTGACTTAGCATGCATGCATAATTGGTATATTCTGCCCTGCCCGATGGCTTATAAAACACTGGAATGAGACTTAACATAATGAATGGATTCTGTAGGAAGTAAATGAGCATGAATAAAAAAAAATTTTTTTAAAAACTGAAAAACTGTTAACACTTCCAAATCCATAGTAGACTCACCTGACCACAGTAGCAACCTTTGTTGAGGACACAGTGTGTGGAAGACTGACTCCTCTATCAAGAAATTTTAAATCTAGCAAAAGAAATTAAAAAAAAAAAGAGCTTTCCTTTATTTTTTATGTTTTAGTTCAGAAAGAATATACTAGTATATGACCTTATAAAGCCGAATTATTCTTAGCATCTAGATAAATTTCTTGTGGTAATAATGGGAAATTATACCCATAATGTAATATTTATATTGGAAGAACCAGCATTAAATTACTGGGCTGACTGTTTGTGTTGTAAAATGTGAGGGGAAAGGCCTCATTTTCAGTGGATTCACAAACCGACATGAAAGTCAGTGGGATGTGAAACTAATCGCCCTCTTCGTCCACAACCATCCAGTGATGTCATGAGATGGATGCAAATGTTTTCTTAAAGATGAACCCAACTCTGAGGAAAAAAAAGATCCCAACTTCTTTGGAAAAATGAGGCTTAATGAATAGTTCATCCTCTTTGATGATCAAATCTCTTAAAGAGGGACCACTGTTTTCTTTCTATTTTTGAATAGTTCCACAGTAACACCTCAGCCCCAGCTCCCTATCTGAAGTCAAGTCTGACTTTTTCCAAACATCTCCCTCCACTGTCCAGCCTTGGAAGGGGGACATTACCATCTGCTCCTTCTGTCTCCCTCCTCTGGCCAAATGCCTTCTCGTCCCGTTCACGGGGCACCTGCTTTCTTCTCCTTGCCCACAGTCTACCTGTATCCAAACCCACACCCTCTTCCGTGCACTGCTGCTGCTGCTGCTGCTGCTGCTGGCTCCTGCTGCTAAGTCACTGCAGTCGTATCAGACTCTGTGCGACCCCACAGACGGCAGCCCACCAGGCTCCCCTGTCCCTGGGATTCTCCAGGCAAGAACACTGGAGTGGGTTGCCATTTCCTTCTCCAATGCATGACAGTGAAAAGTGAAAGTGGAGTCACTCAGTCGTGTCCGACTCTGCAGCAGCCTCCTAACTAGCTTGTTACGTCCAATCTCTCCTGACAAGATGGGTCTTCCCTAAAGCACCGTTCTCAAAACATTATAAGACTGCTCGCAAGGCATCAGAGCTCCCAACTACATTCCTGACACAAACGATGGCTCGGGTTGCTGTTGGAGGACTTCCTTGAGGGCTGCTGGGGACGTCCACCAGGCCCCAGCCAGGGTCTCCCAACTACACTGCTCCAGAGGACAGGGGGTGCGGGGGGTGCAGGGCTAGGAAGCCGGTCCTGGGTAGGAGAGAGACCATTTTCAGGACATGCTTCTTCCTAGCCTTGAGCCGCTGGGGGAAACCAGGGGCCTGTATAAATTATTTTCGGGAAGGTGCTCCAGGCAAGTGGCCTGACAAATGACTCTCAAAGGCAGACCTTCTAGTCTCTGTCTTGGCTCCTAACCTCCTCTCCTCAATTCTGCATTTCAAAGACTTTATACCAACCTCTGCTCACAAATTCTTCTTGACCTTCCCCATCACATAAGACTTCTTTCCCTTAAAAAAAGAAAAACCCTAATACCATGTGCTATAAACTTGATGGTTTTGGTTACCTCAGTTCTGCTATTGATGAGTGATGGGCCTCTCTCCCATTATTAGGACAATTGCATTGTTACCCCAAAAGCACTGAACTCATACTGTAGCAACCCAGTGAATGTGTGTCAAATGTCACACTATTGAAGATGGGATGGTTAAAATCACAGCTGGAGCCTCTCACTTGCTTTGATTAGTTTTCTGATTGGATACCTTCCATCAGGCAACAGTTCAACATAAGCTTCCTAGAAGTTCCAATAAGCAATGACCCCAGCACGTGGGGCCTTTCACGGTGATCCTTAGTTCCCTTCTGGTTTTCTCCAGGGTTCTTTTTCAGGTTTAGGGTTATTAACATGCTAAGGAGACATGATAATAAATGTCTAGCATTCATTTACTGTCACTCATTGATTTACGAAGCTTTCAGCTGGAAGGGTGTCATAAGTGTTGGTCACGAGGCCGGAACGTGGAAAGCTCCACATCGCCCACTCTTGGTCATCTTCCCGAGAAACCACACAGCCCTCGGCATGCGAGCTTGGCCGGTAGGTAAATGGTATGTGGCCTTTCCAGGGATTTGGTGCCAGAAGATGGACCGCTGAAACTGTCCTGGCAAACGTGAAAACCAGTAACACGCTACCCTTCCAACAGAAAGCCGCAGAGAAAGCCTGCGCTGGAACCAATTGGCACCAACCAGGAAGTGTGATACAATCCTCTCCATTCCACTGAAAACCTTCTGTGGTTTCGGGGTGAGGACGAGAGAATGAAGAAAAATAAACACAGTATGAAACTGAAACCACACCGGGAACAAAAAATATGAACCAAAAGACCACAAAGTAGCATTTTTATGGGTAACTTTCAATTTTATCAAGATAGAATCAGGAAAGGAGTGCGCATCGCTATGTTATGTGGCTTAAATGCTGAGTGTGCATTTTGTTTTTACATTAATATTTGGACTTCTCATATTTCATTTCTGTTTATGTTTACATAAATTGCGTTTATATCAAATCCAGATTTGGAGCCACTCAGAATAAATACTGAGGTAATGCTTATTAATATTTTCAGGAGTTGAACCTTTAATTTTTAATGTTTTGCTGGAAAATAATACTTGCATGTATGAATTTAACTCAATTACATTGCTAAATTGCTAATTTCTCATTTTCACAAGAAAACTTGCAGCAGCTAATGTATAATTTGTATACATTTAGAAACATATTTTTTCTAACTTATGAATGCTGAATAATACTAGGTATATTCAACACAGAAAACCTCAAGGGACAAGTTCCCAAGTGTGAAAGGGGGGATAAATTTTCTTACAATTTAGTGGCTAAATGATTAAAGTTCTGTATATCGCAAAATAAGGGGATGATACCAAAAAGAAGAGCAGAATCAATCAACATTCACCTCTAAGCAAGAAGAGGGAGGCGAAAAGGTTAATTTTACATGAGGCTGCATAATTTTCATTTAACTGCTGTTTCATTCAGTCTCTGAAAACATTGTTTGGGAATATCCTTTTGTCATATGTACAGAAAGGCTTTGCTATTGTTCCTCAGGAAGGCTGGCAGCTGGCCCTGCACTTTGACCTCTGACCCTGCCTCTGCAGGGGGCTCATTGATATTCCCAGAAGCTTCTCTCAATGGAAGAAGACCATTTAAAAAAAGAAAACCCCTCCTTGAGGGCTGGTGGTCCTTCCACTCCCACCCTCTCCTTCTGCCCCCCTAAGTGGTGGCATGCAGGTCCGGTCAAGCCCAACAATTCCCGGGCCTTCATAAACTCACTATTTTCATGTATATTTGATGGGTCCTTTCCCTCTCATTCAAAGCAGCTTTCACAGTCATGTTAGTGGGTGAGAGCCTTCTATTCTGGACTTACATTTGATTAATTTGTGGTATTCATGTGTCTAATTCTCTACACACAAAGGGAATGAACTAGCTTGGACTCTATCGACAAGCCATTTCTGCCAGGAAAGTTCAAACGTAAAGGGAAAGCCTGTGTCAGTGGAGATGGTTTCTAGTTTGCTAAAAGCAGCTTGGAATACTGCACCACACAACAATCCGGCTTAAAAAAAAACAACGCAGCTATCATCTCCAACGCTTTTGTTAATGATATTTTGAAACACGTAAGCAAATTCCTAAATGCTGCATTCCTTTTCACGCATATGTAGATCTTTACAAGAGGGAGCGCCTGAAATTACTGCAGCTTTACAGACATCACATACATAGGAAAAAAAAAAAAAAAAAGACTCCTGGCTTTCTTTCAAATCCCATCAGTCAACTTTTATCAACCGTAGGGGAAGCAAAGACGATAAACGCTGCCTGCAATATCGTTTGAGTTTTAAGCTTTGGGTCTTTCCCAGTTATGTTTACAAAACTGTGAATACTTTTTAGGAAAAGAATATTGATCAAATTCCACGTTTTACTACACAAGGAATACCTCCAGATACATTCCTAAATGCACTTCTTTATGATCCCCTTAATTATCTTTGCCAATCCTTAAAGAATAAGGACGGTCCAAAATTTTCTGTCCTCAGTAACCTTCTTACTAACCGTCATATTACAATTTCCCTGTTTAAGTTTTCATTTGAATTTGGTAAGTTAATATTTACTTTGAAAAATCCACAAAATTCTATTCGATGACTACTTGAACTTTTACAAACTGTTGAAAGAATTTAAAGCTAGATATGAATTCTCTGAAGTCAACGGAGTAAGAAAGAGTTGTCGCATGTGCAGCACAATCTTCCCTGTGTCCTTTAATAAGAAGCAGGACTCTGGTCATGCCATGACGTCACTGATATCCTGTACCAAAAAAATCCCCTCAGACCAAATTCCACTTCCTTTCTGTATTGCCAAATGTGAAATAAATCTTCAAAATGCAGGGGAGAAAAAAAATGTATATGAGTTCTTCAAGAATATATGACGGAGCCTGCAGGGAATAATATTAAAAAAAAAAAAAACCCAGCCTGGTTTCCACTTTTGCTGATTTACTCCCATGACCTTGGGCTTACCCTCTCGCTAGAAGCAGAAAGACGTGTGCACACGTGTGTGATATACTCATGCCCGGGTAGCTGGACCAGTCATCTGTCTACTCTGGAAAGGGAAGAGAATCCCACGCCAGGTAAATGGAGACGAAGCTCTCTCCCCGCACCTGCTCTGGGCTGGGCTGCCTGAGAGGACACACAGGATCCCAAGGCAGGACAAAGGGCGGGCATCCCCACAGCTGGAACAGCCTTCTCTGATCTCACGAGGCTAAGAGGACCAGTGACTTTCAAACACCAACAACCGAGTTTTCTGAAAACATGGGAAACCTAGGCTACGAGGCATCTCTAGGCTGCACCGGAGATTAAGGCGTGTAGCACGGGGCACTGAACTGAGTGCTGGGTGCAGCAACCTGGGGCCTGGAGTGGAGTGTGTCTCTGACATTTACACTCCAGTTCTATACCAACATCCATAGACCCCTCTGCCTGGACACATATATACCGGTGGATCTCAATATGTACATTTACCTTCCTAAGGGCAGGGAAAGGGGACACCGGAGGAGAGAAGAAAGATAAAGATCAGGGGCAAGAAGGACCATGGGGAGCCGACAAAGTGAGCTAAGAGACAGTGGGCTGGGGAACCTGCAAGGTCACACCCAAGGGACGCACTGAAGCAGGTGGGTAAAGGAAGAAATGGTTAAATGACGCCCCCCACGCAGCACTATGCCGACAGAACAAGCAACGGACAAAAACCGAGCAACAGGGGAAACCGCGGGGCACCCGCCAGCCGTGGCCCCTACCACCGCCACTCAGAGCCGCCAGCACCCCGCGGCTGTCGCGCACACGCGGGGCCAGAGTGCGCCGGAGCCCCGAGCCAGGTCCTCCTGCACCAGGGCTCACGCGCGCGGCGCCTGACACAACCAGGCGCGGCCCCACAAAGAAGGCTCAAGCCTCTGTTAGCTGGCGCAGCTCTGTGGTGAAGCCAACTATTTCAAAAATGAGGTCTTTATAAACTTGGTAATAGAGAGTATATCTCATGTGTAAAATTAAAAAAACACCTCCGCACTATAGAATTATTTCAAGCCCTCCATATTTTTTCACAAATCCATCTGTTTCCAGATGTGGCAGCAGATCTATGATGGGAACCAGTTCTGAAAGACCTTAGAAAGGTCAATGTCAGGATAACCCAAAATACTTTTTATAAAAATCACTAATTTCTCCTACCCTGATGTTTTCAGTTAGAGCCTGAATCTTTTTCCTGAGCTTATAAGTAAACACATGCAGATATACACACAAAGTAAGCAGCACAGATGTGTGTATATGTATGCATATATATAAAATTAAAATATATATGTGTGTATGCTTGTGTGTGTGTGTGTGTGTGTACATAATCACAGCTACACTTAGCATACCGACTCCAGGATGGGCATAAAGACCCATGGTGCTGCTCACACTAGTCAGAGCTGAAGCCAACTCTGGAGAACTTGAGCAGAAATGGGGTTTCCTAAAGAGAATCAAGCATGTCACAAAATCTGCTGCAAGATTACAAGGAAATGGACTCAAAACTTAAGAACACAGTTCCTAGAGCTACCAGCCCTGGCCACACCTGGTCACTCTCCCCTGGGCTGTTGGCCTCAAGACTGCCCTGCCACTCAACCCCCAAACAGCAGACACGAGCCCACTGCCAATGGCGGGAGCTCTAGGGCAGGGGTCCCCAACCCCCAAGATCGAATGCCTGATGATCTGAGGGGGACCTGATGTAATAATAAAGGAGAGAAAGTGCACAGTAAAGTTAAAGCACTGGAATTCTCCCGAAACCATCCCTCCCTGCCCCACACCATCCATGGAAAAAATTATCTTCCACCAAAAAACCCACCTTTGGTGCCAAAAAGGTTGAGGGCCCCTGCTCTAAAGGATGCATGATTCTCTGTCCATCCCTCTGGATTCCAAGTTGAGGGCAAAGACATTAGACTGGCGAGTTGAGGCCACATGGCTGGGCCCGAGCTGATGCCACCCCAGGGAACAAGAATCTGGCTTTGGGGGCTTTCCTACTGAAGGTGAGCCCTCACATCTCCGATGGGAGGTGTTCTAGCCCACCAGGAAGGGCTGTCAACATGCCAGCCACATCCACAAATGTGACAGCTCACTTGCACACTCACACACTGGGAAGCAATGACACACTACTGCTTTTTCAAGTGAAATGGACAGTACTAAATTTATTAACAGAGAGCCCTACAGATTACCTTTTTTTTTTTAAAAAAAAAAAAAGGAGGCAAAAAAACAGTACCAGAGAAAATGGTCTCCTAGAAAATAGTGAACTATTAAATTCCTCTCCCTAGGCCAAGCATCTACTAATTTTTATAATATACACTGAGTTTGAATCAAACATCAGAAAGACCTCTGAAAGAAGAAAACTAGGACAGAATGATCTGGATTTTGGCCCTAACCCCAGGGAGTTGACATAGCATAATCAAGCCTCCTTAAAAGCGAGCTGTGTCTGTCCAATACCAAACTCTGAGCAGAGGGCTACCTCCTAATGGTGAAAGAAACTGTTTCCACATTTGGAGAGGCAAGACCCATAAAGGAAGGGCTTTTAATTTCTAGTAATTACCTTGGTACCTTAAAGTCGGTAATTACGTAGAGAACCATGCCCTGAGCCGGCCTTCATTTTGTTCCAAACCCAGTGCGTGTAATTAGCCTTGATTAATATCCCACATTTCACATCAACAGAAACAGTGAATCCAAATGGTTCCCCACATTCTGCTGCCTCAGGAAACCTCGCTGTTCGAAGTCTGTGTCTTTATCAAGGGAACATGCTGAGCAAATGGGATCAAATGAAGCCTTGGCACCCACCTTGGTCTAACATTTAGAGGGAAGCAGCAATGCCTTTCCTGTAACCATCTTAATCCCTTGTATCAACTAATTAATACACAGAGAAAGCTTTTACTTGCATGTGAGCAATTATAGCAAGTTCCTGGTCGGTGTCCAAATGGATTCACAATATAATTCATGGACAATGAGACTCTGGGAAGGACAGCGTCTAAAGATGACTTTTAAAAAGCAAAGGGGGGGGGGGCAGTGCAGAAATGAAACAATTTTGTTAATAGTAGTAAGAGAGGACAAATAATAAACGTCTGCTTCTCCGAGTGTTTTTAACTTCAGAACTCTATTTTTCACGTGCCTTGCTTAAACAGGTCCATTTATGTGGACAAAGAAAGACCCAACAGACAGCAGACAGCTTTGATTCAGTGTCCTTACACAGCTGAAAATCGAAGGAGTTTCTTTACAAGGGGCTTGAAAACGAAAACGGAGGCTGTTAACTCACTAGCATCTGCTAAAAGTAAACCCAACTATAGACTTAGCGAGCTCAGACTTCCGACAGCCAACGAAGATGTGAGTTCGGCGATTTCACATCCCTCCCTGGGGGGCAGGTACCTGTGGCAAAGGCCCCTTTTTTTAACCCCCCTTCTTCAATATAGGAGACTGCAGCTGCAGCTCCTGAGAACAGACCCAAGAACTGGGAGGGGGGGGGCAGTGTTTGGGGAGCTGGGGGGAATTCGGGAGAGGCTCCACAAAGGACACCCCACGTGGCAGCACCCGTTGCAGGGCATGTGCTCTCAGCACGTGACTCGACGTGACCCACGTGGTCCAACGTATCCCATGTGATCAGACGTGACCCACGTGATCAACCTGGAGGCTGAGGCGGTCAAGGGCAGGCTCTTGAGTCGTGAAGCAGCGAGTGGTGGCCGCGGGCCCGGGTGCGCCCGCGAGCTCTCCCCATGCAGGCGGCACGCTGTCCGGACGAAGGCTTACCCGGCACAGACCGGCCCGTCCGACAAGCACACTGGATCCCCGTTTCAGGAGACAAGACGCCTCCTCACATCATCCCCTCCCACCCGATGGCGCTGAGGCTGCTGCAAACGTGCCCAGAGCCGTCGGCGATTTTCTCTTCTCTCCCTCAAAAAACACGGTGCTGGACGGACGGGCGTGGGCCCCGTGAATTAAACCCCGTCCTGAGGGCCACCCTGGGAGGCAGACGGCATCCAGCCGGCTAAGCGGCTGAAGACCGGGCCGGCACCGCCCGCGGCCTTTCGGTGCCTCAGTCTCCCCGCCGCAGGCGCAGCGGCCCGGCCCGAAGGCCGGTCGCCCCTGAGAGAAAACGCTGGGCCCCGCGTTGCGACACAGGCTTTCCCTGCTTTACGGCCGGGCCGTGAGACACCGCAGAGCGCGGGGGGCGCGCACGGGCCTCCTCCCGGCCGCAGACCGTGCCCTCCGACCCGCCTGAGGTCCCGGCGGCGGGAGCCGACACCAGCCTCGCGTCGCCACAGGGAGGGGGGGCCGGGCGGCGGCGGTGGCGAAGCGGAGCCGACAGACACTGAGGACAGCCGCCTACGCAGCCCGGCCGCACAGGTGTGAGCCAGGGCCGCGGAGGGTCCGCTCCCGAGCCGGAACGGCCTGCAGCGGGGAGGCGAGCGCCGGCTCGGAGCGGCGCGGCCCGGGGAGACCGGCTCCCACCTGGAGAGGGCGCCCCCTGCGGGCCGCGGCGCCGAACTGCACCTCTCGGCCGGCCCAGGGCGGCTCCAAGGCCCAGCGCCGCTGTCTCCCCGTCCAGCCGCGGCTCCCTGCGGCCAGATCCACTCCAAGCTGGCGGAGAAGGATGGAGTCCACCCTGATGGCTGTCCTGCCTGCGAGAAGTTAAGAAAAATCGGGGAGAAGACAGAGGGACACAAAAGGGGGTCCCGCTATCAAAAGATCCTTTAGTCACATACAGGGCTGGATCCCTGGAGGAAACCCTGACTGCCCTTTTAAAGGCGGGAGTGTGTGATGACATTCTTAATAGTAATTATTTATAATCCCGAGCACAGAACACTGCAGCACTGGATTAAGACACAAACGTTAGAGCAGAACTTAGTGCCAAGAAAACGCACAACTGGAATCAGTTTTGCATGCCCGTTGTTTCTCTCGCACATGACGCTGCTCTACACAGATACAGCCAGGCCCTTCTTCCCAGTGTTCCGATCCGTTTCACCCTTTTTTTTTTTTTCATTTCTTTCCCTGCTGGGCTCTTACAAAACCATCCTGACGTTTTGTAATATCAGCCCAGTGTCCGTTCCAGTGATTCCCCTCAGCATCTCAGCACTCAGTGTCTTTGGCAGAAAATCCTATGTAACGCCGGCTTGAGTGTCAAAGCACACTCCCACCATCGTCAACTGGGAACGCTTACTTAAGGAAAACTGCCAAGACGTTCAGCTAGGCTCCATCCGCTCCGACAACCACAGAGAAACCTATCTGTGAAGGCCGGGCGGGTCTCTCCCCTACTGGCGCAAATGTCACACTCGTGTTATCTTCAGCTCGCCTCATCTGCCCAGAATCCCAGGGAGTTCACCAGTTCAGGCTGAACTTGGCTTCTCCCTGGGACCTCAATCTCCTGTCTGTTCCCAGCTCTCCACTTCAAACACGGGGGAGAGAGAAGGCAAGTCATCTAGGCGTGAGCAGAGAAATACAATGGGCAAAGCAAACGTGCTCCATCTCCTTTGGGTCATCTGGTCTGGTGTTCATTTTCTGGTTTACATAAGAAATCAGGGGGTAAGAAGTGCCAATGAAATACAGGCCTCAAGGACAAATGCTCTCATCTGAGAATTTAAGAATTTCTAAAAGCTGGAAATCTCCGTGCTTGTTCATTTAATCATCTCTGCTAAAAATTTTAGTTTTCATTTCTTCAGCAAGCAAAAGACTCTCCAGGTAAAATGAGGGTTTGAAGGTATTCTTTTATTTATTCGTTCAATGAACACTTATTGAATGTTAGGCCCTTCTTTTTGCCAAAAGATCCTACGTGGCCAATCCATGATACAACAGTGGCTTTTATTCACCACTTCTTTTAGCTTATACTACACACATCTATCCCTGGGAATAACATGATTATCTGGGCTTCCATGCTGTGGTTTAGAGTTCAACCTTTACCTATCAAAAGGTCTGAAATAGAGTGTTTGGGTCTATTTCTATTTATAAGAGAGGAGAGCAGGACATTTTTAGAATGAGCAAAATCAATTGGTATCAGTTTGGGGAATAAGCTGCTGCTTTGAATAGAGTTATTGAGACATTCACAATCTGTTTGGCCCTGTGTCCACAGGAGGCTAAAGGTTTTCATAATCAAAAAGTAAAAGATTTATTCTTTGCCACGCCAATAGCAGGCGCCGCATAAGATTTGAGGTGATTTTTAGCTGTTTGGTTATATCCTAAAGCACAAAAATGCACATCTATATTTATAGTCACATGCACATGTGCATGAAATAGTCTATAAGAAAACCAGAATCTCAGGCTCACTGCTGCTTTATTTCAAGTGTGGCATAAGCTTGATAGCTATCGACTGCCCTTCTTATTGAGTTTAAGACACAGGCAACTGTTCAATAGGTCAGGTAGAAAAGAGTTGCTTAGAAGAACTGAGGATTTTTACATATGGTTAGATGGTAAGCAACATGGAAGTATGAGGAAAAGGCCTTCAGGAACCAAAACCTTATTTTTTTTTTTTTTTAGACAGTGTCTTTCATATTGCAACAACACGATGGCGGGGTGGGGGGTGGGGGTCAATAAATAAGCTCTGACTGATACCAGACCCCTTTAGATTAAGCTCAATATGCCATTAATATGAAAAGAATTTGACAGTTTACATAAGGGATGTGACCTGGTGCCAACAACCTCTGGCTTCTCCATTCTCCAGATGGTAGCAGATTAGCAGGCAGCCTTTATTCTCATAAGAAGATTTTTCCCCCATGGAAAACCTATAAAGGCCAATTCTGTTCCAAACTTCAAGTCTCCTTCACGAATGTCTACCCAATCCTGGGCCTTAACTAATGCCTATTAAAAGAAGCCCTTGGGCTTGAAGCTGTGGAAGGGGGAAAAAAAAGACTAAGGCAAACTTAACTCTAATGCCTGCCTTTAAAAGATCTATTGACAGAGCAGTGGGGAGAGTTTGAACTAATGTTAACTTAGAGAAAAAGGCTGGTGAGATTCAATTGTGGATGTGAATGCTTGCTTGAGTTTGATCTTGACGGGCTTAAGATAAGGGAGATAAAAACCTAAGCCTACTTACATATTAAAAAATGCAGTTGTGCTAAATTCACTACATACCACTGTTCTCGATGTGATTTATGCCCATCATCACCAAAGACGTTGAAGGACATCCCTGACTAATACGGTAAAAAGCCACAGCAGAGGGCACTAGCTCTGCTTGGCTAATGCTAACATGAAAAATCATTTCCTGACAACACACAACGTTCTTTCTTCAAATGTAACAAAGAGTAAAAATGCAATTTTTTTATTTGGTCTTGTTCTAGAGGTATAAATATAACAAGTGGTTAATCAAAAAAGATTCTAGATGTTTAAAAAAAAAAAAGTCCTTAATCTCTTAGGAAAGTATATTTTAAACCGACTGACCATAGTAAAAATTTGAAGGCCATTCAGCTGCACTAACAATTCAGAAAGCTAGCTGGACACCTCCCAAAATACCTGGCTTGTTTAG